>LUCH01000345.1:92753-130338 GCA_013368495.1 Paragonimus heterotremus | reverse complement strand
ACAGATGAACGCGTCGATTCACGTGAAATCAGAAAAGAAGTAAGATCTTCGGAGATTGGGAGGTGCTCATACAAGTGGACAGTTGTGGTTGAAAATGTTTAGTTCGTGTTTCTGTGCATGTTAGCTACGGAAAGGAGACATTGAGCAGTTGACATTATACTTTTGACGGTAACTAAAAAACAGACAATTTAAGGATTTAATTCGACAAGCTGTACAATATTTCTGAAGAAGGTCATTCGAGATGGTTGCAATTAGGGCACAAAAATGTGCTTGTAATGCCTTGCTAGTCGAATTTCGATAGTTAAGTGTAATAACATCACAATTGAATAATTGGATTCATTTTGATATCAGCTCATTAGGACTCATCTTCAGTTTTCCATGTGTCAGCATAAATGAGTAACCTAAAACAATAACAGTACATTGTTTGAAAGAAATGACTAATCAATGACAGTCAAAACACTGTTAGAACAAACACAATCGATAGTCAGTAGTTTTTAACAGTAAACTATAAATTGACCACAGTTTAAGTATTTCACAAACTTGTCGACTAGACAAACATTCGTCAGCTAAATATTGACATTATTTTGAGATGTTGAGACCTGACTACTTCCCAAAAGAACCGTCAAGTGTAAACTACTGTTACCAAGGCAGGCCATACCTTGCAGGTTTTTTCCGGGGTTATGTTTTTCACCTGTTCAGTTAAAAATTCGATACTCTCGATAATGACCAATTTGCACTTCACAGATTAGGGTGTGAAATCAAAATTTTGACATAGAAATGTGAGTTGAAGAAAATTACATATTACAACTTGAATGATAATGCAGCATTAATTTTCCAATAAAAATAATTGTCAATTATATGGCAATAAACTTACAAGTGTAACAAACCAGTAAAGTTTGTCATGCTGTGTTGTGAAGTATTTCTGCAGTACTTGCTGAGATATTCCTGTTTGGAAAACGTCCTCTATCGTTTCCGCAATTTTTTATACACGAAACATGTCTGTGTGATAGAAATGATTAGCATCTCAACTTTGTTGGATGACTATCATCATTCAGTGTTATGAAATATTAAATTATTATTGAGTGAAAGTAAGACGACAAGTAATTAAATGATTCGAATGATCCTAAGCAATTCAGTTTCAAAAAAAATGTATACAGTAAAACGATACTTACGATTTTCTTTCGTTACTTTTAAGATTCGTGCATGGAAAATAGACAAACTTTGAAGCCAAATACAAAAGTTGCATTTTGCCGTTGAAAAGTTGTGACATTGATATTGTGCAATGGCATTTTATGTCCTAACAAGCTCCATGCTGCAAAAACGGAGTATTATGGATACACGGATAAATGCGTCACCTGTAGAACTGGTTTGTTGTTGAAAACATTGAGAAAGGGATAAGTTTTATTTAAAATACACAGAGAAGCATGAAGTCGCAACCAATCTGTGCATACCAACGTAGTTAACAAATAAAGAGTCGCATACTGGTTTTCGTAACAGAAACCACTGTCAATAGCAAATAGAGAATGGTTTTCATATTGTGATGCAGAGCGTCCACTCTAAAACGAAATGATTATATACCGATCAATATTTGGTAGTCGTCATTTGAGTTGTGACGCGAAGGTTGAAAGGTAGCTGTGTTTAATCGAGTATCGACGCGCAGATTGTCTGCCACATGCATGTCGGTATACACAAAATTCACTAAGATCAAATTTTGCACAACAGTTCCATAACATTGTTTACAGATGGGATCAAACTGACCGTTGAAAAGTGGCGTCATTGGTACATTTTCGAAACGAGTTTAAAGTGTTATGTGTAAGCCATCCGAAATTAATTCGTTTCCGCTACACTTTTCACTTTTAGGCTATTGAACTTGTTTATTTTACAATTTATACAATCGTACAATATTCATTAATACTCTCACTCAGATAAGTTACGCACTTATTTTGTTGTTGACCCTATCAAAAGTATTGTTCATAGTACCGGTAGTGTAATCCAGGGGTCCTTAATTACCTCTGTCATGCAATTTTGTTTCGACTGTCTCTAATATGAAATATATAACATATAATGTATAGTGTACACTAGTATATCTCATAAGAAACGATGGAGTCGATTATATGGTAAAGTCGCCAGTAAAAGTATTAGAAGTTGTTTAGCTTCAACTTCCTATGCAAAAAGTTATCGACACCTGTGATCACATACTCAAAACTTGCTGCTTCCATTTGACCGCCTCCTGAATGCTTCAGTTAGCCGTTACTTGAGCAACTTGTCTAACTTAAGTTCTTTCGTGCACCAGCATACTTTTTTTCCGATACACATTGGCCAGCTTATCGCTTAAGCATATTTTTAACGTCCGTCTGTTGAACCAGTTTTGTTTTTTGGGCCTTTACACACGTGACAAGTCCCGTAGTGCACACTGTTTCACGGTCTATGTTACCGTATAGCTGATTTCACAACACACTCCTTGTTTGCATATCAAAATTTCACACAAATGAGGGCATGTTGCTTTCTTTTTTTCACTGCCTGTGATGATATCATCATCAAGCCATGTTCAATAGCGATAATGTTTACATTTGGTTACGTTAGAAACGAAAACTTGTGAACTTTGAGTGCCGTCTGATCAATAGGGAATGAGTCACGAGCTAATTCGACGCCTGGACAAGAGGAAGGGAGGGGGAGTGAGAGAAATATAATCCATAGTTATGAAATTCTGCCTCTGTACATTTCGAAGTTGGAACGATTTTCTTCTCGATTTCTGTTGGTTTTCGGTGCAGTTTGTTTGTGTGAACAGACACTTTCGATAGTTGGATACATCGTTTCCAGCCATAAGCGTTCGAAACCCATCTTAATAACTGAACCTACAAACTTGAAGCTCCATGCAGTTTTTGGGAACAAAATGACCGTTCTGGTTTTCTTGTTAATTTGTATAAACAGACACAACTGGCAGTATCCGATCAATCTTTTCAAGTATCTATCCGAAGAAAATATTTCTTTCAGGTAATTGAATATCTTTATGATGTTATAGGCAAAAGTCACTGGAAGACGTTGTGAAGCCGTGCTTCAGTGAAAAGTGTATGATGCAACTAGTGTATAATTTGAAGGTTTTGGTCCGATTATACGGAGTTCCGTGGCCTGATTATCCGATACTCACTATAGTAGAAACAGGAAGTGACTGTCTTCCAGCAACTACGAATCAACGGGGTAGATCGCTGAGCACTTAGATTAGCAGAGTTACTCGGTATGTGAAACTGTCAACGTCCCAATGAACGAACATCATCATGTAAATAAGGGGGATTGACCAATCAGAGTTTCGCTAGAGGATAACCGTCGGAGGAAGCTTGGAAAATTCCGATTTGGTCAATCCAATTTACGTAGTTGGACGAATTGAAACTATATATGATACCACTCACCGAATGCACCTTTACAGTTCCATACCTTACTCACACTTGCATAAACCCACAGGCATATTCTGCAAGGTATTCTCATAAGTAGTCGTCATGAGATCATGGTACAATCACTGCCCTCTCTCAGTGGCATTTCGAAGTTGTCAGCACAGCGTCTAGTCAGTGAAACAGACTGTAAAAGAGTTTATTTTTTTTAATGATGAGTAGTAGGGGATTTGGATTTTCATATAGATTGAACATCACCCACAATTGATCGCAGCTGTCGCATTCCCATAGACTTTCCAGTTTTTCAACCACAACTGTCCACTTGTATGAGCACCTCCCAATCTCCGAAGATCTTACTTCTTTTCTGATTTCACGTGAATCGACGCGTTCATCTGTAGGTTGTACTTATCCAACCGGATGAGTTCATACGTCATAGGGCATATTATCGAAAATCAAGTTGGATGGGTTTCTCAAACCACATTCCCAACTGTAAAGGGACCTCGATAAACAACCGTGTTCATTCGTTGTGCACATCAAGAAGCATTATAAACGCCATTTCGAACCCTCGTTGTCGTAATTAGTGTAACCTGGCATTCCGAACTGGAATATGTCCACCTTTACTAACGGAAGGAAAAAAAGTTCTATTCCAGAATCAAATCTACTTTATTGATCTACTCTGTTGACCACTTCGCACATGTTTTCTTTCAGTCAAACGTTTAAGACAAAACAGTGAAACCATAGGTTCCATTCGTATAGTATTTGGTGAGTTTATCTCCCAATTTAAATTTCACCTGGTGTGGAATGTAAGGTATCCTTTTTTAAGAGTTGCACAATTTTTCTGCTCCGGTTGAATTGTTTATTTCATTCTTTTTGAGTCGATAAGGTTTTTGGTGAGTAGAAATACTCCGTAAAGTCTTCAAACATATAAGTAGCAAAGAAAACGTTTAGGTCACTGTGGCAGGGAAGACTTTAGTTTGAGTCGGAACAACCTAATCACAGAACATTTTAGCTTGTAATGTTCACTATTCTGACAAAATGTGATTTTAGCTTTGATCCTAGAGAAACGGATTGGACATGCACAATCTCCTCTCGGAGGACTCAGTTACAGTATACACTAATACGGTGTAATGACCAGACATGCTGATGTTCAGTATGTTTGGAACTTAATGAAAACAATGGACCTCCGTGAAATCATTTGGTAATGTTCTTAGTAAGCTTAGCCGAACCAAGTAAAGTAGTGCCGACACCATGTTGAAGTTAGCAGTCTAAATAGCGTCAACGTAGATGAGCACAAGGTTGCCAGTTCGAATCCAGGAAGCACTGGTGGATATAGACATTGCTAGCCAAGTTAGTTCTGATACTGTCACTTTTAGCTCTGAGGATAAAGAACTGCTCTGTTTCTCTGAATATGCAGTACTTGGTTAACTGTAAGACAGCCATGCGCCCACCCCCGTCTCTTTGGAACAACACATCTGTCCTCTTATAAACATTGACAAAACTGAAGAACGTTTTGTTATTCCACGCACATCATTATGGAAGATCATCGACTGTTTGTTACTTCTATTTACATTCATGTATACTTAACTTGGTTTCGTAATATGGAAAACAACTCGTTTTACTAGTCTTGTGCCATCGTGTTAGGTCAAGTCATTGCTTCGTTCAGCCAACTGGCACAGACTCAACATTACAATATGGACGAGTTTGACCAACTAGGTAACAATCAGTTTGCAAGGAAACAAACTTCTCTGCTAGGAATGAGATAAGGGAAAGACAAAAAGTGGTGAATAACTAATGCGACAGAATATTTTGTTTTGCGGAAGTGAACAAAATGAAGGGATGATAAACGTGCTATGCCTTGGTCTACTACAGTCGAGTGGATTAAAGAAAATCTGATTGACGAATTTGTTGTACACTGGAGTAATGATAAACACTAGACATAAAAATCTATAGAATAAACCTTATCTGCGAAGTTATCGGGAGCATTCAAACGTTTTTCCAGAAGATGGATTTTGATTGCCGCTAGTGATGGTAATGAAGTTCATAGAAGTCGGTAGCATGTTCAAATCCTTTACAAAAAATACTTGCATAATCAACCAATGGTATGAAAGGTAACAAGCGTGCACAAAATTTACAACGAACTTCTGTGGAGGCGACAATGAGCTTCATTACTATACATAAGACAAACAATGAACTATAGATGTGGAATATGGTTTGATTATATTGGTTGTGTAAGCAAGTCAGATAGATCCCAGTTATATGACGACCAGAAGAACTGACAATAAAAGCAGTAATCGCACAACTGTTAAGCAAGCAAAATGATAAGTCTTAATATTCATCAGAATTAAGAAGCAAACATCAAAATGAGGACCAATGGTCACTAAACTTCTGTCCGATTTTGACTGGTTCAGTAAGCTTCCTATGAAAATGATATTGCATATTTTATCAAAAGCGTATTTGACAAGGAGGATATACAGAGACGGAAAATGGAAAAAGCATGACACTTTACAATACGGTAGCTGATTTGCTAATAACGTGATGCTTTGACAGTTAGAACGTACAAACTTCCAGTGGTTGAATCACAGAGTACGTCATGTAGGGCTGGCCTAGAAAGAGTTAAGAAGAGACAATAAGCAATTCTTACCGAGAGTATTGAGTACACTATCGCAACCAAGAGGTACATACTATTATGATCGCAAGGGATAGTTGGCCTGGGAGGTTGTTCGTTGCACGAAATCTTTTACAAGTCGTGTGAAAACATAGAAAAACGAACGCGAACAACCATTTGCAAGGCTAACATGTATCTTCACCCGGTGGTCAGTAGTGTATCGTCATTCGCCTTGCTGCCCTGGCTCAAATAAGGTGTACACACGGTTCCAGTAGTCGTGTCTGATCCGTCGTCACGCTGGCGTTGTGACCCTCTCTTTGGTTTCCGAACGTATGCATTACATAATACTCACAAACGAAGATGCACGTTGTACAGTAGAACGAGCACTCTTGGATGTGACACTGGTTGACGGGTGAAAAAAGTGCACCAACGTGGAAAAAATGTTACGAGCTAGACCAAAGGTTTGGTGTACAAGTTGCTTCACATCACCATCATTATCAGTTCACAAATCCATGTGTGAACTTCTTTAAAAAGCCTTCACGCTTTTGGAATAAAGTGTAATGGGTTTATCACGCAGCGTATCATATAAAAAAACAGCTGTGTGCATCAGACCGATATAGTGCCCCGGACGATCGTGTGAATATTTAAAATCACTTGTAAGTGCCCGATAGCTATCTGAAACCCGGGAGTTTTGCATGATCTTTGTACAAAATAAAGGTCGAGTCCTCTTGCTCAACTTCCATTACGC
This sequence comes from Paragonimus heterotremus, assembly GCA_013368495.1. Classification (NCBI taxonomy): domain Eukaryota; kingdom Metazoa; phylum Platyhelminthes; class Trematoda; order Plagiorchiida; family Troglotrematidae; genus Paragonimus; species Paragonimus heterotremus. The sequence goes on along the minus strand of LUCH01000345.1, from coordinate 123,599 downwards.
GGTTAGCAGCCAAGCATGACCCTGTACACAGTGGTCATCCATGACTAGGACGGATTGTGAAGACTACAGCTAGTGACGTTAAAATAGTTATCTTGGTTTTTAACAAACTATACGGTAACTTTAAGTCACGGGTTTACTCAGACCTGCTATGGGCTAAACCGTAACTGCTTGCATTTTAAGGCAACAAACACCTGAATGACAATCGAGCTCGTAACAGCATCACTAAGGGCATTGTGGACTTTAACCTGTACAAATCCGCGTAAAACAGAAACCAGTGAACATTCCCAGCTTCTGTTCTTGAGCTGCGAATGTGTAAATTCAGCGGCACATTCAACGCATTTTGTGTCCAAACCCTATACCCACGGAGTATCATCCACGTCTATCTAAGGTCAATGTCAGTTTACAAAGTACGGCGGTGCATATCCTGCTGCATTGCCAACAAACTCACTGTCTTTCTGGCAATATATCGTTTCACTCTGATCGTTGACAGAACAAACCTGACGAACTTAAAATTGACAGTCATGTTCACGCTGTTCGGATCGTGATCCTCCCCAACGGGTTAAATGTTACAAAAAAAAACATCAGATGACAGCATTTTATAGCTCAACATAATTTGATTGCGCATGAAGATTTATTGCAAGCCTACGCGAGTCAGAAGATGAACTAGATAAACTGAGGTCTTTGTGTTCAAGCGTAGACGTACAAGTGAACTAAATTTTGCCAGTTGTACTTCCGCTCACACAAGCCACGTATCTGGTGTAGACCCGAAATAATAGGTTCAGGAGGCGTGAGTAAATGGAAGCCTTTTTGGTCCAACCAGTCAATGCTGGTTAGTTAGTTGGTTGGTTAGTATGAAAGTATAATCCTTATATGGATGAAAAATATTAGACTTCACTGTTTCTCATCATTGGTTCTCCATGCACACATACACATGCGCCATCTCCGTTTCTTCTGAATAACGCATTCTGTGAGTTCTGGAAATGCACTTCCTAATCTATACTTCAGCTCATCTTGAAGTCCCTGGCTGTATAAACCAATGCACAAGAACTCCAGTGACATGGTGATGAGGTATGAAAGATGGAGCAGGTGTGTTTGGATGAACCTGATTAACGTCGTACCGCTTTTCAAACACAGTGCAATGTAAGCCACCACGATGACTATTTTATCAACGTTGCTGAGGTTGTTATCCTGTTGATCGCTGCAACCAATGAAACAATGTGAATATACATTTTTCTTCACAAATCGTGATCGATATGTCTAAATTTCATAGAACGCAATCAGCTGAGAAAATGTTGCGTACTTTGATAGACAGTTTCCCGTTTGCCACTATTAAAATTAATGTTTATCCACAAAACCTCACTGAAAAATAGAACAAGCAGTGGCAGCAAAATTAAACAATAGGATTGTGAAAAAGAGAAAATTCCGTCAAGTGTAGGGCGCTGCATGAGTGACAACATTAAAAAATTAACATGTCCTTCCATAAAATTAGCAAATCCAGATATTTCTACAGTTACTAAACGAAAGTGTTCCGTATGATATGTTGAGAGCAAAGAGAAAAAAATTGGTCTCTCAAAATCAAAGGCTTTCCAGGACACCGGATTGCAAGTACAATCAGGCTCACGGAGACATTCTTTCATGATAAGCGATCTGTACGAAAACTGGCAACAGTTGAGGCCAGGATCCCCGCATGAATGTTTTCCAGATTTTCAGTGAACCCAGAATAGTTAGTAGTAAAAATCAGTGACTGCAAAAGTGGGCAGTCCCAGGTGAAGAATGGATTTGCGTGAGAAAGCACACGTGATTTCACGGGATTTAATGGTCACATGAAGGTAAGAGGTTGAATTCCTGTGAGGAACGAGTGAATGACAGCATTATGAGAGTCGATCCAAGCAGCTAGGGGTCGCTATACATCCTTTACACCTATGTCCAGTACCACAGCTTTGTCATCACGAACCGCGATCACGTTGAGCTTGATGAACGAGGTTGCGGTCGGTATTCGTAGCTCTTTGAAGACTGTGTAAACGAGATTGCGTAGTCTTTTCACCAAGTCGTTGATCACGCGGCTCTGTTGAAAGCAGCGCACGTCGTGGGTGATCCGGGTCGATTAGATAATGAGCAAAGCTCTCTGATTGACCACACTCGCCACGACACAGAAACCAGTATTCACTTCAGTTACCCCAAGACTTCTGGACCCTAGTCCGTAGTAGATCGCGTCGGAAATTGATGGCCCAAATGAAGAGCCTGTAGAAAATGCGATCTGCTTAAAGCAGCCAATGATGGAAGAGTGAAGAGTGGGATAGTTTCTGAAGACTACGACCGTCCTAAGTGTCATAAACCTTGTCCATCCATGCCGCATGCGTTTCCTCCATATGCGTCACCGCCATACCCTTAACGTGTACCGGAACGTTATCTTCTCTCACGATGAGGCCCAACGAATCATGTTTGACCACGTTCCATAGAATTAAATGTTGACTAGAGAGGAGCCACACCACTCGTTATTTGCGCTGAGTAAAACAGACGGTAGATAGACTCAGAATGCCCAATCCACCGGGAAAACTGTGGTGTGAATATATCTGGTTGGCGTGATGTTTGGAAGGCGGAGCTAATGCCGATCAAACTGGTGGTTTTTACAGTCCACAGCAATGAAATCGGCCCAAAACTTTTGAGTGATTCATTTTGGAAACCAGGTGCTGTCTCATCAAGTGTACATGCTGATGCGGCTTCAGAGGGGCATTGACAATTTCATCCTGTATTGTGCGAAGTTGCAGTCGATTACTGACAAAGACCGTACCGTTCCAGGTGAACGAGACATCTAGAAAGTTCACCCTACCTGAGGCGCTCAGTGAGTGGATAGTATCCGGACCGAAATGGATAGACTCCTCACTAACCGCTGTCGTGTTATGTTTAAAGCTACCGTAAATTATCACGAGTTTCGTCTCTTGAGTGTTTAACTTCAATCCGCCTAGCTTCAGAGTATTCGTTTCGACTGCAAGTTTTTTCGTGAGATGTGTCAGATTCTACGCTCGGAGAATCAGATCATCAGCATAGGCGAAATCGTTGGCCACAATGTTATGGAACATGTAGCTAAGGTCCGACTGTCATAGAAGTAACACGTCATCCACTGCCATGATGAACAACATAGGTCGTAATCACTCATCCTGGCGGACAGCGCGCCTGGACCGGAGGACATGGCCTTCAAGCATGGCGGACGAGTTGAGCTAATAGTTGACAATGTAGTGCGTTAAAGATGGGGAAGCCTCGGAATCCTAGACCTATTCGATGATCGATTCATGTGGAATAGGATCGGATGCCCTGAGCACGCCAATAAAAATACCCCACGTAGACTGGAAGTTGTTAATAATGATTTCCGAAACGATGCATAAAGTGGTGTGGTCGCTTCGATGTAGTGGTCAGCGCGTAGAAATGCAAGCTAGAGGGCGGGCAAATGCAAACACAAGCTCCAATCACCAGCCAATATCTTACGGAAACAACATACCAACGTTGAAGATATGTCAGTGAGTCTCAGATCGCTCGGAGAGAGTGAGCTATTCACTTTGAGACAAAATGATGCGACAACGGGTCGACCAGGTACCAGTCCGGAGGTGGGATCGGACGAGATGGTCGTTCATCCTTATGTGTCTGGACCAATAATAGTTCGGACCAGAACTCGTTGAAGCTATTCGGGAGACTATGGTTCGTCTTGTACACAAGTGTACAGTTCCTTGGGAAAAAAACTGTACCTTTCTTCCGTTAGTTATACAGTGTTTTGACAGTTGCATAATTGACCTTCCGTACCTGCTTCTTGGTTGTGTAGGTGCTCGCTGCAACAACTGAGTAACCACTCGTCAGGTGTAAGAAAACGCTTAAAAACCATTCATTTTCATTAACAAACCGACCTGTACTGTGGTGAAAATCTTCGTATGAAGACCACGGCCAACTGCTTACAGTTTGTCGCTGTGTGTGGATGTCTCGCCGTTAGACTGCGGCTGGGCCTTCGCAGCTTGGGGCAAAACGGCAAACCACTCAGAGTGTTCCGTTGTTTGGGACTCGATAGTCAATACTGCATTCGTCTGTGCAACGATAGTTATGCTGATAGTAAAAGCAGAGCTTTTCTGCCAAGTCTGTGAGTCCGAATATTTTCAAGTGAACAACCTTGGAAATGCAACAGAAAGCCGTAATGAAGTTCACATCGAGTAGGGCACTGCGGGGTTAGTTACGCAGCATGTCTGAGGAGGGAAGCTGAGACCAGTTAGATTCCGCGGTTTTCTTACACGTGAGTTTGTCCCATTTGTGCTTAAGGGGATGTACATGCCTCTTGTGTTGTCTGAGACCCCCCTTGGTCAGAAAGTCACTTTCACAATCGGCAAGGTCGAGCTCCTACTTCCCGTTTTGCTCCATTTTTTCGTCAGTCTATACGAACACGCGTTGACAAACTAGCGTCAGATTCATGAGTCTGGTCTCATTCTGTACAGAAGTACTCCGTTAAACTTCCATCTGTGTTGGTGAATGTCGCTGTAGGGGCTGTAGCGGAACTTTTAATTCCACGATCGATTACAATCAGTACATTGAAACCAAGTAGAATGATTAGCCATACCTGGAGTTGTTTAACCTCTAACCGGCTACGGTTTGCACCGACATCACGAGGAGATGGTTTGAAATACAAACAACTACTGCTATTACAAACAAACTTTAGACTAACAATTTTTGTCCTTGCAAGCAATGTGTTGCACTGATCTGTTGGTTTCTGACGTAATGCGTTGGCTCAAATGAAATAGACACTCAGCAACAACTGTCCACTGTGTTACATAAAGACGGCACAACACTTCAGACTTCTTTAAACTATCTTAGGATGATGGTGTCGCTTTTGTCCACCGAGGAACAGATGCTTATGAAGTCTAATTAACTGGTTTAACATAGCACGACGCAGCGAAAAAATAACGTTACACTACGTTTTAGTCGTTCCGGGTGGCTTTTGTAAGGGTGTTTCAATCCAACTCACAGTAATTTATTCTCTGATTCAAAATGTGATAAGCATAACGCTCAGATGTCTCTCCACATTTGTTCCAGATTTGGCGGGGATACTCTCCGAACAACTGTGAAATTCGAACTACATGATATACTATCTGGTGTATCATTTCGATGTCAGTCATCAGTACCCAGTTTTGACCATAGTTTGGTTCTGTTGACTACAGACAAGTTGTAAAACTGATCATTTGGTGTGAAACCGTTATCAAATACTGGTCTACTTCTAGAGTTGCTGTCTCCATACTCTTCTTTTTGATGATCCATTCACCCTTCCACTCCTAAACAGTGTGTATTTAGGACCGAGCTTGACTGCAAACTGAACTACTTGAAAAGTTCGCTAGGAATACACGAATTATCCAAGGTTAGATCTCGAATAGCGCCTAAGTAGCAACAAACAGATGCTGCTTACAACGGACAATGAATGCCTGGACAGGTTATCCTCATAAAGTAGTTTATTAATCAAAAATCAGACATATGATGGACTCGATGCGAGTGGCTGGTACGACATACGTACAATACATTAATAAATTGCACCAATAAGTCAGCATTGACTGATGTATAGAACGTATAGGCTCGAAGATTTTTGTTCGAATGCGTCAACATCCCGTTCAATTTTAATGCAGTTTGAATCGAGTCTTCCTTTTACATATATAAGGGACTTAATTAGTAGTAGTTGAAGGCACGTTCGCCTGGCAACCACAAGGGCAAGAGAGCATATTTTAATCCGGGGGTAAGTGCGCACCATTAACGGACCTCAATTAGTAAGCGAGACTCGAACCCAGCGCTTCACTTTACAGTGCACTAACCAGAAAACCTTTCAGACTTTGGACTCCGGAGGCGTAGTAGTCATTAGTATATATGTCTTCATCAAATGGCGATAAAAACTACTGTGTTCAAATGTTTGATGAATGTGTCACTGGGAAATAATCCGTATATTGTTCCCATGCGAAATATAAAAGAGCAGATTCATTACTAAAGCCGTACGGGGTTGAGTATGCTGGAGAAATTACCTGTCCATAACTAGTGAACATGTGAGTAATATTTCTCCCACTATTACACAACGGAATATGTAGATCATATGATCAGGTGTTTTTCTACATAGACCAAAGAATGGCATCCTGTAAAACTTGCTAGTGAAACTACCAAACCGAACCCTAGTCATTCTTTTGGAATGAAATCATGAGATTGGTTACGTGAACTGTTTTCACACTGCATACATAGTTCAGGCATGTTATGTGTGTTAACTACCTCATAGTCGATCGCCACATGACAACACGACCTCGTATTGTGTTCTCAAGCGGGAAATTGGTACAAAGTTTGCAGTTCCCATCGGTGACCGGTGACTTTTATAGAAACCATAACATTCCGCAAGGGTTCACCCAAGATAGGCCAAACCTACTGAGCTTCACACATGAGGCGAACCAAACTTTGGTTATTAGTTTGTGTGAAGTTGAAGTTCACATTTAACTTTTACTCTACTTATACATTCATAGTAGTATATTTTTAATAAGTGGATTGAAAATAACAACGTTACAGGCAAGTTGTAACACACCACGTTTCAATCACCCCTCGTGGCCTACTTCAAGAGTGTTGAAGTCGATCACAAGACTACGCGAAGTGGTTGAAACGTAGAGTATTACAACTTGCTCTTAACGTTGAGTTCTTCTCAACCCTTTTATTAATAACATGTTAAATATGACGCCCAAACTGTACTAGATTTGGTGTGAATACCTTACAATATATTTTTATCATCAAATTTAACCTGACTCGCAGATTTGCGTGATCCGTTCCTATTCACGACTGTCTGTTACATTAACATCTCTCTGATTTCTACACATTTTAAATCGGCCGTAAACACCTGAACTGTATCTCACTTTATTATTTATATTCCGCTTCCTAACGCAGTGTACCATGTCTGTTTATCTGAGTAATAGTAACGCGTGTATATATATATATATATATATATATATATATATATATATATATATAATCTTGTCTTTTCAGTATGGCTGTGGCGTTCTCCTTGTCTGTGGGTAAGATGACAATCTGGTCGTTTTTCTTTAGTGTCATCAGTGCATTATTTTCATTAGTTGTTAAGATGTTTGTTGCTTTTCGACTGGCCAGGTGTTGACACATTTTTGTCCTAACAGACTGTTACGTTTGCTCATCTAGACCACTGCGTTTTAGTCCCGATTCGAAACATGCAACGAATTCTGTGTTGGATGCGTCTGCATAATTGAATGTCAGACCTTTTAACAGAACGGCTTTTTCGTTGTCAATTGATGATCTGATAGATTATATATAGGTTCGGTGTTTTGTTTCTTGGGGCAGAATGAGGCGCTGGAATTTTTGATTTAGTGGATCTTTTGTTTTTGTTCTGCTAGAGTTTGTTGAAAGTTGTATGGCTTCTTCTGTCTTGCAGATCCAATTGAAATCAAGTGATTCGGTAGCTGCTTGTTTGGATTTTTTCTGCTCTCGCTTCTGTATCGTGTCAGATAGTGGTGTGCATCGTTGATAAGTTCACGGTGCATTTGTTTCTGGTAACTCCTGGTGATAATCCTAGCACATTCTGATTGAATCGGGAACAGATTACGATTAATGCAGTTATGTAGGAAGAATAGTTACTCAGGTATATATATCCTCATGTATATATATGACATAAAACCCATATAGAGTGGCAGGTGTGCCACAATATTAAAGGAGCAAAATACTGCGTAAAGTGAAGAGGACAGGAAAAAGGTATGGGGGGAGAAAAAAAAGGAGTTATAGCAACCCGCAACACAAGCACCATTGACTTTCACTCTTGGCCAAATCAGACACCGTTTTTAACCAAAGGTGTTCATTGTCATTCGTACCCCAGTCAGGAGGCCCGGTCGCCCTAATGAAACGAGTTTCATGGTGATTGTTTTCATACCCACGAACCCAAGTCAGGTGTTGACCCCTAGGCCGTCGCTTCCAGCCCAATCCACTACTCACAAACAAGGCATGATGTGATAGGCGGTAGGTTGATATTCATAAGATGTGGTCAAGCCAACAAAGCCTGAGACGAGATCAATATGCTTAACCGTCGACAAAGTTTATCCGTTCTGAAAACACGTCATCGAACTTCTTCACTGCCGATACGGTGTTCTCACCTCAAGCCGCTAATGCTTCAGAGTCATCGATGTTAGAAAATGGACATTTTATGAACATCCTCCGTGCGTATCAACTAGGTCTCAAAGCCGTACAATAGGACTGCTCCAACGGTGACATTATACACTCGGCCTTGCACAAAAAGATTAGGATCACGCAAACCACACAGATGGCAAACGCCATCCGAACCTTTGGCATACGACTTACGATTCCATCAGACATTCCACTGCCGTTGATAAAGCTCCCAAGATACGTGAACTTCTCGACTACTTTTAACTACTTCCACCAGGGATGGGAGCAGGTATGGAGCTCTGTCACTCTTGCAACAGTACTTTGCACTTAATAGGCACAAAGACCATACCAAACTGACTGAGTGAAGCATCTAGTATTTCTAAGATGTTTTATGCTCCCTGTGAGCCCTCGCAGATCAGGGTGTTATCACCTGCATACTCTATGTCTCGAAGTCGAGTGCCTGACAGCCAATCCACGCTGTCATATTCACAGTCTGTCAGGGTACATTCTATGGCCTCGTTTAGTGCAAAGTTGAATAGAGAAGGGGAGGCTGGGCAACCTTGTCGCACTCCATTTGAGATAATAAATGTCGGGGATACGTTGCCTTTCGCCCTAACGCTCTCTGAGGTCTGATTCTAAACTGCACTCAAAAGGTTCCCATACTTCTCAGACACACCCTTCCTTGATAGACAGTCCCAGAGTGAAGCTCTGTCAATCAAATTAAAGGCTCCTCTGATGTCAAAAACAACGATTGTTGGCCTTTTATATTAATGGTGAAGTCGAAACACCTGGCGGGGTGTGAAGATGTGATCAGTGCAACCACGGTCAGGGCGAAACCCAGCCTGCTCCCTAAAGAAATGTTGCCCACGAGTTTCGCCTACTGTGCATAGTCCACTGGCTGCGGGCAACTTTGACGCAATGAAAAGAAAGCTGGTACATTTATAATTTGTACACGAAGTGCATGAACTCTTTTTGAAAATGGGGGTGATGTTAGCCAAACTCGAGTCATGTGGGACATCTTCTCTGATCCCGAGTTTCTGCAGCACAGCCATCAGCTCTTCAACTAAGGCTGTACCTGCATCCACAAAAAGGGCAATGAGGAGTTCGTCTGAGTCGGGTACCTAGTGACGTTTCAGGAAATTGACCTCAGACGAAACTTCTGTTCCTGAGGGTGAAGAAAAGTCAACAGACCAATAAACACGGGCAAAGTCCGAAGACGTAGTCATTGGCGTGGATGGTGGGTTGAACCGCTGTTGGAAGTGCTCAGCCAAACGTCCTAAGCATCGTTGCAGATTATCAATCGGTTTTCCGTTGGCTCCGCACACTACTTTGTTCACACCTGACTTCTTGCTACCAGTTGCTTTAATGAGACGGAAGAATCTTCGAGTGTCTCGGATAGATGTGAACAGTGGTGGTGTTGTTCGTAGCTCGGGTTGATGGTTTTGGTATTGGTATGTTCGCCGAGCTTGGCATTTAGGTTGCAAACGTTTCATCACCAAGCGAGGTGACATCATCAGTGCGTAATCGTTTTAGTGTGTAGTTTTTGAGCGTGGAGATTGGTCACGCTCAAAAACTACACGCTAAAACGATTACGCACTGATGATGTCACCTCGCTTGGTGATGAAACGTTTGCAACCTAAATGCCAAGCTCGGCGAACATACCAATACCAAAATCTTCGAGTGTTCCTGATTGAGACGACTTGTTCCATCTCGATAGCGTGTTGTGTTCACCAGGGCTCTCAGTTCTTTCGTAGTTGCTTCCTAAGCTCCAGTCGAATAGCCGTACCGGTCGAGTTGTACTTACCACTAGACTGGATATTCCGGCGAGCGTCGAGAAGTCCCAATAATCGAAAGAGATCTGCCAGCTGGTGGCTGAAGGACTAGTAGTGCCACACAAGGTAGTACCGAAATTATGCATTGCGCGTCTTATATATATATGCCTAATGTGCTTCAGTGCCGTCTGGTTGGTGAGGACTTATACTAGAGATAAACGCATATTGGTAGGCGTAAAACGGTTGTGACCTCTCTGGTTTAGATACGCCATTGGCGCCTAGAACGTCGAAAATTAGTGCTTGCCAGAATCAGACTGTTATCGTCACAGACCTGTAGCAAACGTTGACCGTTGTCTGTTTGACGAGTACCATAATAATGCGGAACACCTAAGTCACATTCGTCAGCGCCTAGTCTCCTTACTTGAGGATTCAAGTCGTCAGCTAGCACAGCTGTCCGTACGCTGTGTGGTGTGCATAAAGTTAGTGAGCTGGTGATAAAAGCCTTCATCGACTGCGTCTGGTCTACAGTCTGTGGGGGCGTATGCTGCAACAACAAACAGACAGTGATTTTGTTCGATGCTCTAACCGTACCTTTGAGTCTGATAGCGCGATGGCGGCCGTTGAAGAGAATCCAGTCAGACAACGTTTCCGGTGCGCTTAGGGCAGTTTTAACACCGGCTTCGCTAGTAGCTTGAGTCGCATGGTCTCGAGGCAAGCGCACATTGCACCCGCATGATAAGACATCTGAAGGAGATTGAAGATGTGGCACAGCTGGAATCCTGAAGTTGTGTTTCAGCAAGACAACAAATATCGATGACAAGGGTCTTCAAAGTACACTTGAGAGCTGCCTGCTGACGTATTTGCGTAAGTGTTCGGACAGTGGGGATGGCTAGTTTAAGTAAAGTTTGGGTGATGAGTAACAGCTTATGTACTTCAGGCAAAGGAACCATAGTGTTTGACGCACTATCATTCTGACTATAACTTCCGTCAAGGGTAGCAAATGAGATAAGTCTCTGGTGTATGCATGAAAACGGAATTGGAGTCTTGCCAGGTAAAAAGTTGTCTCAAAAAAGAGATGGAAAGGAGATAAATTGGTTTGTGAGGTAAAATGTGACATAAAAACAAAGTTGGCCGCCGACACCTTGGACAAAATGTACTGACAGGAAGACAAAAAATTTCATAATTAATTTACGTTTATTAGTACACAATTGTGATGGCATAATACTTCTCGGCTGCTTAGGCCGAAGAAGGGGTTAGTTCGGGAGGCCTCACCCAGAGCTCTTGATTCAAAAGCAAGCTACTCCACAAGACAGCAGGGCGAAGCAAGGAGTTCGCAGTCCACTGGGAGACAGTGTCCAACAGTTGTTCAGTTCGTACACTCTCCAAACAGAGTCCATCCATCCAGGCTGCGCAATGGACTCTGTGGGAAGTTGCGAGAGAATCAGCGCAACAGTTCTAGGACTCAGTAACGAAGGGGGATCTGATGTAGTAATTATGTCCAGCCAGGGAGTCCAAGACTGGCAGGGCTGTTGATATGCACACCTTTTGTCGTCCGGGACCGATGATCAGATTGATTCATACGTCCCTCAAATGGGGTCTAACCATTCAGGGTACCCGGTACACTTTGCCTACCCGTGAGAGCCGGTGATCATCGAGGTGACTCGTACGCGTTCTTCGAGGTTTGTCCATGGTTGGCGAAGACTGAGGATGTCAGCACGCCAGACGGACCACATGCTGCCCGGGATCCCATGTGCTCCCGTTAGGGCAACTGAAACTCTTTTGGGGTGGGATAACACACACCATGTCGTATTACCATCAAACAGCATATGTGACATTTAATAGGAGACCCGGATGTCAACCGTGAATCCACCACGCTCCGGTAGTATAATCGGTCGTTGTCCGCGACTGCTTATTCGCCTGGATGGCAGCGCTTATTTCGTAGTTGGCTCTCAAGTAGTTGGCGGTTTCCCAATCTACAACCTGTGGACATTCATGGGGGTACTGAGCTAGCCCACCTGTTTATCAGGGTAAGGTGCCGACGATAAGTTTTCATTTAGCAATTCCCAAACAGCTCAGTAAACTCTTACTAATATATCTGGCAGTACTAATTTCATCGCCACACACTTTGCAACTTTAACGTGCACGAGGCTCAAAGTTTCGTCACGGGTTCGTACATACACGAAACTGCATCATGAGTTGCGGGTGTCAAAGAAGCAAGATTGGAACTCACACTTCTAATTCTAGTACTTCACTCCAAAAGATCGGACAATATTAGTGTCGAAACTGGTGCCTTACTTGACCTCAAAGGCTGCAAAATTAGAACATTCTTACTGTACTGCTGAAAAAAAAGCGAAGACCAAACGTCCGAAGTATCAAAAATCGATCTGCAACCATCTACATTTGTTTTTAATGACAGGCACCACTGGGATTAAAAAAGTACTTGGGTGTAATGACCAAACAGAACTTCCCCACCTAACTCTCCTAAAATAAGTGATTTTAAAAATGGCTAGGCCACAAATTAAAAGAACCAATCTGCCGTTTATCATGCCGTACAATGAGTTCCGAGGTCCTGGTTCATTGGCACATGACTTGCGATGGTCAGTCGATAATTGCTAAAGAGGGGATGAAAACTGGCATTAATGGGCTGGAAGCCACATGTTATGTTCGTCTTCTAAATTAAAAACCTCGTGGCAAGCCTGGTTTCTTGCTGGAAGTGTTATGAGAGCTATCGGCTAGTCGAGTTCAGTGGCTTCATTGTTGCCGTTGGTCACCTGAATTGCCGAATTTGCTCAACTTCATTAGTCTACGATCAGCTGTTTGCAAAACATCTCTCTATTCCTTCTGGGGTCATGGTGCACGCTTACTCACCCGCCCTAATGGCAAATGATTAACTGGTTTCAACATGTGAAAAGGGACAGCACAGCTGATACAAAAAGCGTCTGCAACCATAACATGTCTCAATTTCCAATCCCTCTACCACAACAACCGTTAAATTCCCTATAGATCAATATAGGTAGCAACCGAGAGCAGTCACGTCATGTTCAGCTAGCGGGATCGAGTGTCACCGTTAGACAATGTAGTACACAAGCAATATTAAAAACGAACAACAATTATTCATGCAGCACATTCGACACACACTATATCAAGCTTTCAGTAAACATCCACTCAATCGATCTTTCAGTCAAACGTCAATGTAGCAATGACCGTAAAAATCAGCAATAGACAACATTCTGTATTCAGCTAGATTACATCGAGTAGCGGACCGTGGATGTTTAGGTCACATGGATTGTTCTGTCGTACGTTCTCTCCAGCTCACGGTCTATTTTTTGCCCGAAAAAAAGATGCAGTTTTCTTTGATCGATAAATCTGGTTCATTCGAGATCAGTGCATCTAATCACGTTGACGCTGTGAAAAGCTATTACCTGTTACAATCGTATATCTGATATTGATCGAACAAAACCGTTGCTGACGGTTTACGATCAAAATAAGATAACATTATATGTGTGCACATGAGTTTACAAGCACGCGAACACGTAGGTGAGACAAAGTAATCACATACAGCGCATAAACATTCAGCTATAATCGTTCACAGGTCGATACTGCTTGTTCTCATGCTACGGTTATCAGAGGTGTTGGACCACATCTCTGCTGTGCACTGACTCAAGATGGCAGACTGCAATCAGTAATACATAGATCTTTATAATGATTTCAAAAATGCATCCACTTGTCTGTAGCTCCACAACTCATTAAGCGATAAAACTAATCTTGCGAGCCAGGGTGTATATTATCCTGCCTACTGAAACCGATATCATCCAAACTGGACAGACCACCAGTACATTCATCACTCCCTTCTTTCCCTGTAATTAGCCAGTTAGTTCTCAGTTTTCTTTTTCAAAGTGTTCTCTCCTACATACATTGCTTACTGGCACGTTAAACCTTTTGTGATTCAATAAAATAATCCCGCGTCCAACTGAATAACAGACCATCATGTATCAGACGTAAGGGGGATTCAGAAGTCCAGTATGGAGATGAATTGGTAGGATGGATCGATTAAACCACTGTTTCAGTAGTCGGCTGAATTTACGCACAACAGGTCAATTAGAAGAAGTAAGTTGCAAGCATTCGGTGCTAGTTTTCACTGGCTATACAGTGCAGATGTTACGTATGTTAGATTAAAATGTTCTTTGTCCATATGATATATCTGGCTAAAGCAAAATACCCAGAAATTTGTCTAAAATTCCGAATAGATGAGCTCTGTCAATCCCATCATTAACGATGCAGTACAGCATACGAATAAACTACAAGACCACCCAAAAAGTTATAGATGGATTTGCTACAATACTTTGCAGAGTGTCAACCTTTGTATTTCAAACGTGTTGAATTCCTTACATTCATATTAGTGAGTTTGTCTGGCATTTACTTACCCTTACCAAATTGACAATCGAGGTCGCAAAGTCGTAGAACCATCAAATGAAAGAGTCCTGCACACTGCTGATTACCATCCTCACTCGCTAATTACTGTAGTTTATATCATCAAGTTCTACTCATAATTTAGGATTTCACACCGATTCCTGGAGTTATTTGTTGGTGCTCGAAGACTGGCCAAGCATTAAGGGATAAGTCTATGAGACAATAAATTCGACCATACAGTACAACACCACTGGAACGGCTATGAGGCTGCGTTGAAAATGACCCAATTCAGCAATTAATCGGATGTTCGGGAACCTTGACGTATAATGGCCGACCGATCCCTGCTCTGAGAAAGGCCATTAACCAACTGTACGGAAAAAAATTTCTCACCGTCTGGAGATCAGAAGTACTACAACTCATAGCATCGCGCATATCAGAAGCAACCCCACCGCTGCCGAACACTATCCCTACACATACTAACTTTTACAGGCGGATGGAGAGAAATGATGCAACAACATTAATTGACAGTCGATGAAGATATGTCCCCACAAGTGTTTCCTGGAGTTACGAACTGTCTGAGTGCCGTTATAGATGGCCCGAAGATAACTGAGGACCGCCCGCCACAGAATGTGACTCCATGTGCTCGAAACCTTATAACTTCAATACCCCAATTTAAAGTGACAAAGACAATCCGTTCTCTGGGGTGACTTGCGTCAGGCCCCGACCCTATCACACCTACCGATTCAGATCACCTCATAACTCGGACACCGATAGCGTTTTTAATCTGCCAATGCTTATTGAAAAATGTTTTCCACAGTTGTCTAATGTACACACTATGTTTGCCCCGAAGATTTTAATCGCGTTGTTAATGTTCGACTCATCTAATTCCCATTTGTTTTATCTTCCTAACGTGTACTCCATTCCACTATGTTCTATTCCGTTGTTGGGATCCTCTATTCTATTTCACCAACAGCAGTTTGACTCCCTGTAACTAGATGATACAGCCCAGATGACGATACTTTTCCAGAGTTTATTTAGCAGGCATCACACAAGTCACCGAGTCACTTCATCTACGAACACTAATACTCATAAAACCTTCGACTGTATAGCTCGCGATCCCCTTTTAAAAGAAATCACTCATATTCATTCTACAAATCAGGTCAATATTATTCTGAAAACCACGTCCACGAAGAAGATTCCCTACTCCCAATCCATTTTTCATGACGCTAAATTAATTTCCGTCACATTTTGTTTTTGAAATTTCCCTAAACACCTTCGGTTACTGTCTTATATGCATGAATACCAAAATCTAATGAGAAATCATTCAGCAAAACAATCTGTTCATTGTCTAGTTCAAATGCACAACCCCAACGACTTCGCAACTGTGCCTGTTAACCAGAATGTCATTCCACAAAACAGTGAAGTTACCACTTAAACGTCATGTGCACTTCTGTTTGGCACTGTTCGTTGTGTGTTGTGTATTGTGGTGTTTGCTCATCATTTTCCACTCCTTAAAACCATTCTACTCAGTGGCCGCTGGTTCGATTGCTCCTGATTTCTGCGCTTCATTAGATTTGGGTTTTTGCCATGCTTTGTAAATGTTTTGAAATATTCCATCTCATGATCAGCTGGCTGTGTGTCAGATTTGTTTGCGAGTGACAATCCTCAGGGTCTTTCTCTACAGATAGCTGAAAGCAACACAGCTTCGGATCGCCCCGTTACAAAAGTACGTCGCCTACAGAGGACCCAAAACACCGATTTGGTACTAGCCATGAAAGTTTACCACATACAGACTTCAGTTATATCCTGTCAAAAATTATCAGGTGTGAACGTCAGATGTGACATCGCCACATTTATCAATCTTAACTTGATGGTGAGGTACTTTCTAATGATTCTCGAGCTTCACATCCTCACAACGAACCACCTTCTCAAGCCCAACATTCTTGTCATCAGGGATGGCGTAACTAATATTGTCGAAATGACTATCGGCTATCTGTACACGGTGTACACATCGCTCAGACAGAAAGAACGTATGATTCGGAAGGGGTGGTTTGATATATATCTACATTTATCCTTGCCTGGAACCGCCCTCTGTCCCAAATTGTGAAATGTCCAACGGCAGTTAGGTAGGTAGGTTACTCATCTACCATCATGTTCCTTCGACATGCTGGGTGAGCAAAGTTTCAGTCATCAAGCATTTACGTAACATCTATACAAGGCTTTCTCAAAACGTTCTAAGTTGTATGAGGTACCGAACGCGCGTGAAACTATCAGATATGACTTTCCATAAGTTCGTCTTTTCTGGTAAGCCAGCTCAAGCACTTACCGATTAGTGCATGACTCACGTGCATCTCATTTACGTCGAGGTAGTATACCTCATCGTGATGAGCTGTATAAATCCCATAAGTGATCAGCAGCACATACAAGAAGAGGAATTTTGGCTCACAAACAACCCTCATTGGTTTGCTCCAATCGGACATCAACATGATCTAAACCAATAAGATTTGACCGGGGCTTGTTAAAGTGCAGATTACCGAGCCCTTTTTTGATAAAAACGTTACAGGTGAGACCTCCATTCTGAATCTCCATACGCTGGAACAGAATGTTGTACCGGCACAGCAGTAACTGAGGCTACTTGAATGTGTATGGTTTCAATAGGATAGCGCAGCACCTCACCATGGGCTGTTTGCACAAGAATATCTGAATGAAACATTCATTTTTGAATGTGGCTCTTAGCTATTGAGCCTTCGGGGGGAAATTATCGTGAAGACACAATCCGTTAGGGAAATATTGTATTCTGACTTCGTCTAGTTGCACCCACTGATGCATCCTGGTTCTCAGTCCAGCATTGACTCAAACTCCGAGATGTGTGTGAACAGCAGGGTTTTGTCGATCGTGGACCGTGGTGGCCAATAAACTGGGATTATGGGACCGAGCGACTTCGCCGGAAATGCGTGTTCATCTCCCATCCACCCACAGTCAGCTAATCTGTTTATGGTTTCGGCGGTGTGTCGTGCCCGTTCGTTCACCTGACTTGGTTAGCACGCCTGCTCGTTAGTCCGTGCTCCGGTGAAAACAGGAATACCCATACACAGACGAGTCATACACACCCTTAGGTTAGGATTCCGGATTTTGTCGTCGGGTTCGTACTTATACGACTTACAGTAGAAGGCATGTGCAGTTGAGTGACAGTATCGCATTGTAGCAAAGAGACCAAGTGTACGTCAGGAAATGCTGGCAACAGAGAGTACACACGATTAAACGGTGAGACAGTAAACTGCACAACGCCCATAGGCAAGTATAGGCCGACCAAAAACCAACTGTGTAATCAGAAAGGTCACACAACCCGATCCAAAGTGGCGTAAACACGAGCAAGGAAACGGGCCCTCTCCATGTTACTAGTGGCGGATCATACAAATGGAAACGTCGCACAAACACGCACACTTTGTTTTCGTGAGCGCTCTTAACAGGAGATCTCGAACGATTATGCCAAATCACTTCAGCGGCTTGTCGGTCAGTGTATTTTGTGGGTGCAATCGACTGTCTTATCGTACGGTAGCCTTTTCTGCTGGTGGTGCTTCAATCGACACCTGGATCATTAAGGCAAATTTATCTGAAAATGATGCGCTCCTGTCGAAACGAAGACGAACTAGGTAACATTCTCATGACACATAAGGCGAACGACATAACACACAGAAAGGTTGTGTATATGATGAAATTGATGTCTAATGCATATTTACAGGTATATCTGCTGATAAAAAGGATAAACCGTTTTGAGTTCTGTGCCCCAAAATGTTGGTGAACGAACCTTTGAAACGAACGAATTTGGCGTATTATTTGCATACAACTCACCTGTTGGACGAGAATCAGGTTTCAGCCTCGTTCAAACTTACAACACTAGAGGGATCTGAACGGTATGACTAATGTGTTAACAATCTATTGATTTCTTCTTCATCCTACTTGCTCTGCGTGCACTTACACGCTGCGCATTCACGCATGTACGCTGATTGACCTTCTCTATCTAACGTCTGTCTCACTAAGGTCCCTTTCATTTCATACTGTATCCATGCTCTTCAGCTAGAATGTTGCAATGAGGGTTTCCCCTTGGTGTCCGCATAGTAACAGCTATCACCGAACCCACGAGGGTGTCGTCAAAGCCTCACCTGGTATCTTAAGGGGCTTTAATCCCAGTTGTCATGACAATGGAAAAGCGCAATGCTGGTAAACCGTTGGTCATTCGCGAAGCGTTTAAACTGCGTAAAAGGATAAACGAACAAAGTTATGTAACAGCGCTGAAAACTTATCCCTTGTTCCATGAGGCCGATGAAAGAAGAATCCGAAACATTCTCAAAATACAGTGAAACTTAAGTTTCAATCAAATTCGCCAATATGTTAGTCCCAGTATCCAGCCTGACAAATCCACTAATTTTCGTATGTTGCCCAACTGCTTGTTATCGTTAAGCCTTGCTATGCTTATGAACTTTCAAAGATGTACTGCAAATCAGTAATCTATCTATTCTCAATAGGAGTGATGAGGTTTTTGCGAGCAGCTCTTGCTACGAATAAACTGGATTCGTGTGGCGACAATCACTGGCCGTAACGGCGGCTTCTCAGGCCCAAAAGCAAAATTAATCAGCTGTAAAATCTTCCCGCAAAGAGGACTGGGTGGCAGTTAGTTCACTTTCTCAGTTACACAGCAACAATAGTCAGTTTTATCGAAGGAAGCCCGTACGAGGAAATTAGTGTGTCAGCGTAAGGATGGTCTCATGAGAGTGACTGATGCATTGACAATTCCGCAACAGAAATTGTAGGCTCATTTTCAGCACCTCACTGAAACTACTGCAGAAAGTTGAGTATTCAAAGTATTTCAAGGCGACACAAATATGGGGATATTTTGATAATTCGTAATTTTGAGGTTGTAGGAAAGGGTCGTTTTGAAATTAACCCCACCAAAGCTAGCAAAAGCTGTTCAGTGCCTAAACTAATAAAGTCGGAAACACTGCTAAGGTTGCGAAAACACTTCTGGAATGGTTTCAAAAGCATTTTAATGAATTATTCACAGAGTTGTAACGGATCAGTTGAACTGAATGTGAAATCCTGCCAATGGTGTTATGGGAAACTCCTTGGTATTTGCCGATTTAAGTATCAAGGTAACAAAAAGTACAATATCATCTCTGTTTAGAAAAGCTACCAAAGTTTTCTCATCTCCCCGTTCAACATACTGTTCAGAAGTTACTAATTTCAACTTACTAACATCAACAAGCGAATCCCATCTTCGTCCAAATCTGGAAGCCCAGTAAACCGACTGATGGATCTCATATGAGCGCACATGAAAGTCACTCATGACGTTGAAAATATACACGCATTTTCCAAGTTTGTTCCAGTTCAGTCGCTGGAAAATATCACTTAAGGAAATATCACTTTTTGTTATGATATTACTGTCTTTGGTCACCGTGTTGTAGTGAATCGAATATTTATTGGAAGCTTCTCTTTTGATAAGGTCGTGAATGCTGAATTAATCCAGGAGGAGAGTAGCACAAAATTTTTTGAGTACCTCTAGTCTGGTAGATTAGAACTGCTGCTGATAACATGAGTGTTGCCAGCCCCAATCCTGTTCAGATCACCTTTCTGTTTGATCAACACGAAAAAGTATAAAACAGCGTTCGATAAAACCTAGATTACGGGAATAGCTTAAATCTCTGTCTCATGGGTATTTGGTGACTGAAGACTACTGGACGGCTCAAAACAACTGAGTGCTTGTCCGGACTTTCTAATCATTGGATCTGTGGAACCAACTTCAAACGAACAGCGTCAACTTCTCACAGGATCGTCTCGTGTCAAACATGCTACTTCGCAGTTCCTGTGTGCACCCTCGAAATCTAGCTGACTGCACAAAAATGTCTATAAATCGTCTACCCTTATCTCCTTAGTTCCTTGTTATCCACTAAACAAGCAATATGGCTGTTGTTTTAATCCACAAATCTCTGCCTATAGGACACGGCCAAAGACGTATCGAAAAGATGGTGATTGTCTCAGAACAAAATGCATTGTCATTCAAACGTTTGAACTATCAAAATAATTGTCGTTGTGAAGCGTTCGACTTGGTTGTATTGCACTAAAGAAGTGCAAAACTTCACAATGGTCAGTTATGCGGCAGGTATGACAAAACCGACTAATCAACGTGCGATAGATGTTGCCCTTGGTAAAACTATCAAGGATAGAAGGTGTTTACTTTGTCTGCGAAACTGTTAAAGAGAATGCAGTACACTTCAACATATTCTTGCCTACTTTGAAGTTACAAATATATAAAAAAGACATGCTTACTTGGGTAAATAAACTCTGTTTGGTACAGTATGGGTGTGTTCTTCAAGTTAGCATTTCGTTGGCCCCTCTAGAATTCGAGGGACCTTCGAGTAGTGAGATAGCCAACTGTATTTACCTGGCACAACATAGTCACATATCAAAACACGCCTCAAATACTTCTCCGCTTTCACTTACTGGGAGCTATTTGACTGGCAGTGAGCAAGTACAGTGTACATTCATTTCAGTATGAGCGGCCAGTTCAAGTATAATGTTTCGTCCACAAATACGATGTTTCTTCTATGGGTTCATTATTCTGGCAAAACTTTCAGCGAGTCTCGATACGAAAGATCAGTGCGAAAGTGACTAACAGATTATCACGTGCGACGCCTGATATTTCGAATGTAATCATTTATCGTCTTGATTGCGATGAGCCGAGTGTGTCATCATTTCACTGAGCACACGTAGTAATGGGTACAAATCGGAGGCGACAAACTACTGTTAGACATCTATACTGGATTGCTAAAGAATTGGAAAATAACTTATCCATAGTGTGTATAACGTTGACTTTATGTGGTTGATGAAGAAACTAAAGACAAATGCGATTTAACTTCTTGAGTTAATCACCTTCGAAACGGTATTGCTTACCTATCATTACAACCATGTAAAATATACCGCCAACAAACTGACTTAGCTACCGTTGAACACTCTTCGTCATCACAGATAAAAACTGACGTACTTCTTATCTGAACATGATTAATTTCTCTTTCGATCAGAATATGCAGCTAGACTGCAAAAGGGTTTACTCTGACTAGTCGCCTTGACTGTCAGTTCTTTTTAACCTTAAGTACGTTTCTCAACCGCATCACTAAAGTACATGTCTGTGAACAACTCATTACGATTAGATGGTTTGCCCGAATAGAATAGTGTATTCAATTTAAACACGAACCACTAGTCGTGTTCCAATGAGGGAGACATTCTTAGTTCACAGTGTGTGTGTGTGTGTGTGTGTGTGTGTTAATTTGCTTACTCTGTCTACTAGGATGCTGGCCAGGAGGACGAATGTGCATACTTTCAATAAACTGAACTCTATTCCTAATTAGTCAATAAATAATCACATGACGGTTTATCCCACTAACCTTGTAATATGCAACCAATAATCACCCCCTACCAGCCACTGGCTTCCAGCCAAGCTTTCATTAAGAGATTTCAATAATGTAGTCATTATTTCACAAATGGCTTCCATAACAGCACACTGAACTTCATACATTTAAACTTATTATTCAACCACTACGAAATAACCGAATGTTTAATTTAGTGACTGAACTAAACGGTGCAGAATTCAGCACAACTGTGTGTAGACCACATCTTGCTACAATCCAGTGTTGACGGATTGAAATGTTCCGCGATTAGTCACAAAAACACTGCGTGTTACAAGGACTTTTCAGTAGCTTCAATCTTTCTTCTTCGTAGTAATTTTTCTCACGATAATTACCATCCTTTCTGTCCCGGCTGATGCTTTCAATTATGTCCAAACATTTTGCCTGCAGGTCGCCAGAACATTTCATTTTCAACCTATGCGCTGTATGTTCCAATCTATTCATATACTTGATGTTCTCTACTAGTTCACGGTCTTCTTTTTCAAACTCTACCTCTTTAGTCCCCAGAACGTTTAACTCTTCTTCTAGTCCACCTATATCGATCCTTCCCAATTCTGTTCCACGTGCACTCACCGTCAAAACACCATTCTGCTTGAACTCGACTTCGATTTTTGGAACACGACAATCAGCTTGTTCAATATTATTCAACCAGAATTCGGCTAACATCTTTCCTCTGTCTGCTTTAGTTTCACCACATGCATAAATTCGAAATAACAGTTTGGTCTGCTTGTCTTTTGAAGTTGTGACAAACACACTTCCAGTTGCCGGTAGTTCTGTGCCACGTTTGATCACGACCGAAACGATACGGTCCAATAATTCAATGCCAATTGATACAGGAATCCGATTGTGTGTCTCAGACGTGATTGGCAGTTGAGGAAATGCTTGCTCCGCGTGAACCGCCGCTCCGGATGCGATGTTGCTTTTTAGGTCAAGTAGATGGTTTAATGTCTTTCCGTTGAAAGAGGTCTGTAATGTAGACTGGAATTTGGGGATGACTGAAGAACCACCAATGAGCACAATTTCATCGATATCCACTGACCGTACTTCATCCTGTTGTAGCAGTTTCGTTAGTAGGTCCGCGATCCCTTGGAATACGTTGTAGTTCATTTTTTCAAAATCACTGCGCTGTACTGTGGTATTTAGAATAACACCAGGCATAGCGGACTTCAAATTCAATACGGCTCTTTGAGTCCTACTCAGCTTGCATTTCACCTCTTCACACTCTTCACGGAGACGAAATAAGGCTCTTCGGTTTTGTTTGATATCTAAATTTTCAAAGTCCTCCAGTTGCTGAACAAAATGGTTCACCAAATTTTCTGTTAACTCATCACCTCCCAACCTATCATCACTGACGGTGGCCAGAGTTTGAAGGACGGTGTTGGTGAAAGTAAACGCAGACATATCACACTTGCTAGCACCAAAGTCCACGACAACAAATGTACAATCCTCATTTGATCTACGTTTTCGTATAAACTGGGATGCGGCTGCCACCGTGTCACTTAATAAGGAGACTTCCTGAAACCCAACGTTCTTGGCCAGATCTATATACGTCCTTCTCTGAGGTTCAGTGAATGATGCGGGCACCGTCAGCACAGCCTTTGTGACCTGTTTATCCAAATAGTTCTCAGCCATATTCTTTAATTCTTTCAACAGTAGTCCCGTGATCTCCTCAAATGTTCGTAGTGATGAAGCAATGTTTACTTTGGGAGTTCCATCGTCATCTATCATATTCACAAAAGTGTTCCGTTGGAATTTTATAACGTCTGGATGTTTAGAACCTTTCGCCAGCAGCATCTTGACACCTGGGCATACGCTTTCCAAATTTGTTTTCGCTCCACGTTTTGCGGCTTCACCAGCAAGGACTTCAGTGTCTGTGAACAGAACGTAACTTGCAGAGGCATAATTTCCAAAGCAATTCGGTACAACCTGCACCTGACCGTTTGCACGAACGGCCACACAACTGGCAGAAGTTCCAATATCAATCCCAACCGCGGACATGCGGAGCACGAGGTAAGCAAACTCTGAGGTAACGAAGCCAATGCACAAATCACTGTACTTCTCAATGTGAGGCCGACGCGGAGCAGCTGGAACAGACTAGAATATCTGTCTGGAATAGTGACAGAATGTTGTTAGTAGACGACAGATACCAAACAACGCGTGTGTGTGTGTGTGCATGAAACATTGCATGTAAGAATGTGTGAGGCGTAGGTGTGAAATAAAGATGCAATCGTGTATGAGCAAATCGATACTTTAGAGATTATAATGCATCATTAAAGGAGGCGAGTTGTATAACCATCCACACAAAAAGAAGCATGAAGTGCCGAGAGAAGTCTTGCAGTTTACTAGCCCGTACTGGCTGTCTGATGGTAATACTAATACTTATAATTATAATTATAATTATAATTATTAGTCCGAACCAATTTATATTAGAAAAGCGGAGAAGATAGATGAAAATTACTAGTCATGAAGAGTTCAACAGATTTAGTTAAATCTGAAAGCGTTTAGGTGGCAAATTTTGAGTTTCAATCGGAAGGGAATCAGCAAAAACACCCGCGTGTAGTTATGGCGCTTTTACAAGCCCGAAATTCATGCTCTTGGATCGGGTTACATTTGGATAGCAAATCCACTGCGGACCGCGAAAACCTCTCAATATGAAATAGGTGTAAATGCTCAAAAATATTCGTGCCTGATAGAATGTACTAGCAATACACCCATTTCACCCCCAGGAGTAATGTCTGGGTTAACAACAGCAGCAGCCACGTTTCCTTCTGATGTTGCCTAAAATAACCCATTTACAACTGCATGATGTGACAGCCTGCATATTTTGGTGTGACGCCTCAGATTAGCTAACTATGAAGCGAATGACAAGGTAATGGAGTGCGTGAAATACGCTTTTAAAATAGATTGCAGCTTACGTCTTTCACTTGCACCGAAAGTAAGATTGCATACCTCCTTTGTGTGATTCATATGTTCAATGGAACATGCGGACAACCGGATGATTGAACATCTCGTTCGTTGTCCTCAGTTATATACATGAAATGCTAGGCAAATGTATGGGGGAATGAGTATGTACAGGCAAAATGGTAGAGTTTGTCTGGCCAGCAATTATACCTCGGTTCTAGGGTTGTGTGTGACACGTCCTAATATCTAGATTCTGTTCAATGAACGAAGAAACGAAATAGGCAATGAAATAGGAGGATGCAGACAGGTAATAGGCTTCAAATGTAATCTGTACACTAACTGACCAGCAAGTGAAGTGATTAGAGTGTAGTCGGCCAATTCACACTGAACTCATATAAGCATGTCAAAGACAAGGTTGATAGGAACACAGTAGGAAACTGTACGGAACAGCAACAATTCGACAATGTAGAAATGAAGGATTGACGAACAAAGATTTAATCAACACTCGACCCCCGTACAGTAGGTTACTAAAGTAACGCTAAGTTAACCACCATCTGCTTCTGGGCGCACGAAGATGGTTTTTTAGGGTGCATACCTAAACCTTTGGAAAAAGCTAAAGCGCGTTTGTTTACAGTCTAAAAGAGAAAACGAAAAGCTTTCATCGGACTTACTGTGTAGTCAGATTCAAACGAGTGTTTCATAATGAAAATCCTAGTGGTTTCGATTCTCGTACTGAGAAGCTATTTCGGGATATGCTCTAAGATTCGAGTGTGTATTGCTCTCACTCTTCGGCCTATGTACTGCCATTCGCATGCGTAGATAAATTCTTAAATAAGGTTCGATCTGGCGAACAGTGACGCGGAACCTGTTCTCAGACTTGAAAACACGCATGTTGTTGAGTACAGCACAAGGAGCTTAGTTGATGTACGTGTGCGACTCACTACTGGCTTCAGTCTTCGTCTCATCAACAATACCACATCCTCACCCTTGAAGAGTAACGATATACACACTGACTCACAAGGTACTGGTCCGGCGTCGGTTGAATTTGAATGTTTTTTGACAAAATCTACTAGGTAAACATTTTGATTGAGAATCTGCTTGACGAACTTGAGCTACTTGGGCATAGTTGCATCCGCACAGATCTTCCGAACTCTGCGACATCATGTTCGCATGAGCCCAGGCTTGTACATAACTGTTGCAAAATTTCCGAGGCACAATAGTCGACCAGTTCACGTCTTTCTTCGTTGAATAACTCTGCTTAGCCGGACGGCCAAAAATGGCAAGTGGTTATCCTTCTCTATTTCCTTAACAAACTTAGTGGTTGGGTACAAGTTGTTGAGACGCGTGCACGTAAATTCAACCTAATTGTTTGGTCCGCACATTACAGTTATAGCGCCCATATATCTTTTGTGCAGACGCCTTAACCTTAAGACATTTTCCGTCTTCTTTCCAACAGAACCCATGAGTATATCGGCCAGCACCGGCCTAAGTGGACTATCCATTGGCTACATCATACACCTGGCAACAGAACTGTTCACTTTTAAGGGTAACTGTGAATTGGACAGGAAAATACATTCGTTTCTGTGTATAAAATAGCAGAGTAGTCTTGGTGAGTAACAGAAGACAGTGACCTGTGACACTGTGGATTCGTACGCTGGTTGGTTTCAGGACGGTATTCCGACATACAGAACTGAGTACACCCTTCCCCACAATGAACCCACTGCTCCCCGTGTCTACACTGAAGGTAGGCTGCACCCCGAGGTTGCATAATAAACGTCTGCGTAGGAAGTGATTATTTAATGTGGCAGTCATCACTGCGTAGATAGAAATGATGTACTCATTATGAGCTATTTGCTCTACCTCTAGAAAATGGCAATTGGGTTTTAGGCAAACCATTCGTGTGGGGCCCGTCCTCACGTAGGCGCTGTGGGCAGTGTTGCAAAAACGGCGGACAGACTGAAAGCGGAAGCTTCCGGAGTACAGACATTGATCCCTAGTCTCGAGTGTGTTGACCTCGGTGACCGCTTCTGAAGTAGCCTTGCTGACTCTTCTAAGGTTGCTGTGGCCATATTGCCATGTCACTTTCATATCTAGCATGTTTCCGAAAACCTGTTTTTTCTGTCAAGCACCTTCCAGTGGTGAGTGGCCTTGTTGACCCCACGATTAAACAGTTACACCGTTGCACCATCAACCAACCCCTATCATTTTATCTAGTCGCTTGTTTGTTCAACTGCTGGATGAACCCTTGGTATGGCATCCCTTGTCCTCGAATCAAAGAAATGAACTTGACTCATCCGATGGATTGAAAGTAGATAAGAAGAATCAAAAGGGGGTTCTTCAGCTTGCTAAACAGAAGCTTCACTGATGTTTCTTGGACGGTCAGATTCCTCAGCAAGAAGTACGTCATGCCAGCTGGAAATGAGAAATAAGACTGACTGACCCTGTGTATCATTCTTCCAGCTGCTGCACCAAATCTCAAAACGACCACACACACTCTTCAGTTCAAGATGAATTGTCATACAGGTTCAATTGTTTAATTGCTGGGAGCTCCATGACGCGACGTCAGTGTGTAGTAACCGAACTCGTGGGACTAATAGCCGGCCTGATGCTAGCCTCGAATCAATCAAAACAGGAAACCGAGAGCTGTGGATACTGTTACACACTTCATGTGTTTCTGGTTACCATGAGTTTGATAGGTGATAATACGTAAAGCAGTTGGCTGAGGATGTGAGACAGACAGATACCAATCACCTACGTTCTCAAGGTGCATGAATCACGAAAGAATGGCCTGTTTGACAGTTGTCGCATCATTGGCACCAAATTAATCCGGACACATCTGGTCGGCCGTAATCCTGTCATTCCAGTCAAGAGCATATGTATATGAAGTGTAGTCGTTGGCGAACTTCTAGCTCGCAACTCGTGATCACAACATAAGTTCAAGAGACATATTCAGCAGTATGATATTTCAGTTTTCTCTTTCAAAATTTCTGTGGGAACGACATGACTTTACTTGTTTGTAGGTACTTCAGCCAACAGAAAAAATCTTTTACCCCTAGGGGTTGTATCTGACATATGTTACGTATCAACTTTATTCCTTTCTGTGCTTTGGGCTCAAACGTTTAAACAGCTGCTCATCGGCCTATAAACACTGTCATCGCATGAAACCGCTGATCAAGTGATAGCTGGAGATGAATAGCAGCAATCTAGAATCCAACAGTGCACAGCTTGGATTCAAAAATCTCCACAGTTTCGTGTGTTTCAACAAACTGAACAGAGGATTTTTGAATATTCCTAACTCAATAATTATAAAACTATTTGTCAGCCCCCTTTGAAGCGATTCATACTTCAATTAGTAACAGAGATTAGAAAGAATATGAATTATGTCTTCAACCCTGACAGATCTGTCAAACGGACCGATCTCAACTTCGTTATTCAGTTTCTACAGATTCATACTAATCACGGAAATACTATTAAAAAGAAGTAAACTTGCAAAAAATACTTACAACACAGGGATGATAACTCATTGCTCATATTGTGAAACAATCAGTTTCTTGGATGATTATGAACCACAAGGTCCACAGAATGTTTTCACGTGTATAACAAATAACGATGGTTTCATCTTGACAGCCGGACGCTAGACGTCGTGTTCTTTTGTCCCCAATGGACGGATGCTGCAAACATGTGACAAGAAGATACAATTAAAACTGCCACATCGGTTACAGTCCAGATATGTATCGACTGCTACCGATCCGCAGAATACTGTCAACAATGTTCACTCCACACTAACTTTCGTTGTGCAATATACCCATGAACCTAAAGTATTCAGAATGACTCCGGATGGTTCACAACAGGTTCCTCAATGAAAAGCAGGAATATTGCACGCACACTATGTATCAAGCCAGTGTAGTTCTTTTTTAGACCGGTACGTTCAGTGAGTACATGTATTACGGGTGACTGGCTATCACGTAAATTCGTCTCTCCCGTTTCAATTATCGTCGACCCTACTCTAAAACAGAAACAGTTAGACAATAAAATATACCTACCATGTTGGCATAATGTGCCCTAATCTTGATCATTGCTTCTAAACTCCGGTTTTCTTAATTGCAGCCGTTTTGGTACGGTTTAGTCAACTGTCCATGTCGCTATCTTGGTATGTACTAACCGAAATGAAGAACGAGTCAGTGCAGTCGTTATGGTTTTACGCATTTTAACACACGGACTCTTTCTCTCGTCCTTCCGCAGTAGGGTCACGCTGGTATCTAAACATTCACTCAACTAGAGTATAAAAAGCATTGTTGTTGTTTTACTGTCCGTGTCAAGCCAAAACGAACTCCTCTCTGGCACCACTGCACGCAACCCTTTCCGTTACAGCGTGGATTGTAAGGGATCTTTTGATTATCTTCAAGGGTAATCACACTCAGCCATCCGTAACACCTAACCAGTCCATGCGATTTCTCCAAAAGTTGGAGTAAACAGAAAATTTATATGAGCTGGAAAATCAAAAAAAATGACAGCCCTTTCAATTCATGAGTCGAAATGTTATATGAATCAGAGTTTGATAAGTAATCAAAGATAACTGTTGATCATAATAGTGTTAACAGCACACAACACACACATGCCGACCGTCCGCGAACTCTGCCGAGGAGCTTAAATCCAGAGTCTAAGTAAATGGACTTACTGAACGTCTCCTAATCGAATGGGATGAGCGAACAGGCATAACACACTGCCGAAGCCACAGCCAGATTAGCTGGTTGTGGGTAGGGTAGGAGTGTACGCACATTTCCCTTGAGGGCGATTGGCCCTGGTGTTTTTGTCACCACGGTCCACGATAGATAACATCCGACTGTTCACACACGTCTGTGTAACCCCTCCAGTGATTGAAGGACAATGCTGGACTGGGAAGCACCATGCACGGGTGAATGCAAATGGACAAAGCAAAATACGATATTTCCCCCAACGGATTGTGCCATCATGATAGTTTTTCATCAAACGATAGATAATAAAAAGCTGCATTCATGAACGAAACGGGTTTCCAAATCACTAGAAGACTAACCAAAATCGGACAGTTTTCCATAAGGACTGTGGCATGTCATGCTGTGTTTTTAGGTTTGTCGCGTCATTTGTGAACTCTGATGTGACTTACTATGGAAATACTGTGAAAACAAAAGACGTCGCTTGGCCCCTCTTAATGTAGTGGCCTCGTTACTGAGCCGTGTCAACATGTCTTATCTGTGCCATAATTAAGTCAACTTGCAGTATCGAGATCGGCGTGGACAGCTCTCTTGAAAAACGTTTGTATCATACGGATTTTGGTTAAATGATTGCGAACTAGCATAACATGCTGTTACTGGTGAGTACTTGTCGAACTGGGCGAGGCTGGAGTGAGGGGTGTAACGCACCCCTCGCAAGTATCTTGTTTGTTCGCAAACTGACTCCTCTATGAGTGTACAGACTGTAAATGTAGATGCTTCTGATGGCGGTTTAGAATCGATACTTCCATTTCACCGAAGACCTGTCGGAGTTGTGGGCCCTGGGGTGACTACTTTGCTCTGTGTCTATCTGTCCGTCTATCTATCTGACTCTGGTCATGTTATGTTTTTGGATCACACTTCTCCCAATTCAGATTACTGGACACCATCCGCGCACAACTTGGTTTGGACAGGTTTATCATGCTGAGACCAGACCGTACCCCTGGAACGCGCCTATATAAGCTTATCGATGCCGTCTACAGTTTTTTAGAGGTCATTTGTACATTTGTTGGTAGATATCGCGTCTGGTTAGAGCGTGTCTGCGAATAATCCACGAATTATCGCCAGATATGTACCATTCTAATGACGGGTGGACATTATCGTCATGCGAAGATAAAAAGAAGATAGCACTAGTCCATAAACCACAAATTTACAATTCAGAATGCAATGCAGTCTGTTGGATTACTTTACGACACATGTTTCCGTCATGCCTAAGGAGAATGCTTTTTGTG
The DNA here is from genome assembly GCA_013368495.1 of Paragonimus heterotremus. NCBI lineage: Eukaryota > Metazoa > Platyhelminthes > Trematoda > Plagiorchiida > Troglotrematidae > Paragonimus > Paragonimus heterotremus. The sequence goes on along the minus strand of LUCH01000345.1, from coordinate 92,907 downwards.
TGAGCAAAACCGCGGAGAACTTTCTTGGCATCTCTTGTGAATGATGGTCCTTGAAACGCGTCTATTCTGTTGGACATGATGATCAACAGAAATTATATTGATTGAACATCACCCACATTTGATCGCAGCTGTCGCATTCCCATAGACTTTCCAG
>LUCH01000345.1:64987-87052 GCA_013368495.1 Paragonimus heterotremus | reverse complement strand
ACCGGGATATTTCGGTTCATGCCTGATGGTGTTATCGTGAAGCTAACTGTAAGCAGTCTTGCAATTTACTCGATTCATCTTGCACGCCATCTGCCAACGTTCACCCTGTTTAAACCATCGAATGCTACTCGTCCGTATTTCCAGCGTGATACGAGAATAACTTCGTATTGACTACCTCAGATCCACGTGAACGAACTGACCAAACTTTGACTAAACCACACTCTCCATTTACCGTCTACCAGCTTGGTTTGATTGAAAATCATATCGGCTATTTCCCATTACGCGATGACCAATGTCTAATCGTTTGGACCCACCTCACTATTCCACGATCAATCTGCTCTCTACATATTCATAACTTACCCCTTGCCTTCTGACTCTCAACATCGTCCTGTGCATTTCGACTAGGACTTCTCAATAGGTAACCCTCCTCACGGCTTAAATCCGCGTGTGAGGAGCTCATTGTGTGATTGATAAAATTTTAAAAGAATCTTATGCAATCCGTCAGCTAATGAGTGGCAAGTTCTGAAAGTAAGAGAATCAAATCTTACTTTACTATACGTCTTCCCTCTCTAGACGATGAAGCTTCCTTACGTCTCTCTGATTCCATCCCTTAACTAGTACCCATTGGTATGAGTCCAACCAAAAATTTGACTTAGAGGCTGCGAGTAAATTCTGTGAACGAGGTGTCTTCAAAGTACTTCTGTGCGTAGATGGAGGGCAGGATAAAGCTTCCAAGAACAAACTCTTAGTGGTAAGACTCCCAAGTACAACACCCGCACCTAAACAGCACTAATTAGACAAATACACTGTCATTACGCAGACTTCTTGCATATTTGCCTGCGCGTACCAATGGAGTGTACACATTCGCACAGTTAATAAACCCATTTGGCTTTGCTACTGACACCTCAGTAAACACTGTTTACTCAACCTTAATTTAGCACTAGTCATTTGTTGGGTCGTCATAGTGAATATGATTTTTATTAGTACGCGTTATTCGACGTTATTCTTTCACATTCTGTGTGATCAATGGCAAAGTCTATCAACCTGGCACAGAATACTGGGTCCAGAAAGTTTTCGCAGAACTAACTGTTCTGTCCACATATTTGTCTATGAGTGCAGGTCAAAGAGAATAACATGTCATTAACATGGGGGAAACCGTAAATTGAACATAACTCACAATTGGTCGCCTTCCTCTAACCAGCCCAAATACAACTAGCGAACCACCCACAATGGTGGAACTCAAACAGTACTTGGACACAACGTCTATTGGTTGTGTGCAGATGGGGCGGTTGACGGATCACAATTCAGTATTGTCAAAATTAAAACATTCTCTAACGAGTGGCTGACCTGTATAAGTTATTACTGAACTACAACCATTCAGAGTTCGGAAGAATGAAATAAGTTTACATGATGGTTGTATTTTCTGAGTCTATCGAATACTTCCGCTACACACATTGTGACGATTATTGCTCGACGAATTGCACGATTTCCATCCTGGATTAACAATTATGAAGGTTTTTGCTAAAGATTACTGCTGGTGGCCGAACACTGATGTAGATATCAGACGACTTTTGAGGTCATGTGAAGTATCCCGTAAACACCAAAGAAATAACTCTTCTGGACCAACACACCCTTGGTGTTGGCCGGAGAGACCACTGACACGACTACACGTGGATTACTTCGACCGGATTAATAGTCTGATGTATTTGCTTGCAGTTGATGTCCACTCCAAATGGATCGATGTCTGTCCCATCACACATGTCGATTCAAAGTCTACGATAACCAAAATCCGATTTTCGTTCGCAACCCATGGAATACCTTAGACAATTTTTACCGACGGCAGAACTCCTTTCATTACTGAAGAGTTCCAACAATTTCTGCGTAACACTGTCGCACGGCGTGTAAAGTCTGCACCATACCACTCTGCGTCAAACAGTCTGGCTAAACGTACAGTCCAGATTGTCAAGCAAGGCCTTTTCAAGCAGCGCTCTAGAACGGTACAAACCAAATTAGATTGGTTTGTATACGAGTACGGAACAACTCCAACTGAGTCCATGGAGAAACCTCTGCGGAACTGATGTTTGGTTGGAAATTACGAACAAGATTTAACTGACTCTTTCCTAGCCCTCGCAGCTATACCCAAACAAAACAGGAGAAGATGTGATTGGTAGACACGTCCAGAACAGTCTGCCTCGATGCAAGGAACAATCACATATATACCAGGGGTCTCCGACGGTCGCAACGCGTGCTAAAACCAGTAGGCCGATATCAACTTGAGACCTACCGTGTTCGTTAAAGGGGACAGGGACGTTACATATGTAGTGCCGAACCAACTGCTTTCTTTGGTCACTTCCTGACTGACCGGAACTGACCTTGATAAACTACCTGCCCCGTTTCTTGTTGGCTACAGTTCATTGCCGTTTCGACCCTCCGTACATTTCATGAGATCATTAAGGCTTAGTGTGTTAGCACGTGTTCTGTGTATCTACTCGGGCTACGGGCCTTAGGCTATGGTGTATTGTTATCAACCACTAAGTCTTGTTAAGATTTTTTAGCCAGTCAGTTTTCAGAAAAAGTACCATGCTTGAATTGTGTTCTCATTAGAGCCCAATAGGGTGACACACTTATATCAATCATAACTCCCTACCATATATCAGTAATCAAAATGTCGCTCAGTAACTATGGTGATTACTAGAATTCAAGATGGATGAGGCCTCCTTACTGTTTAGTGGCCACAGTGCGTGATTTCACGAGAGGCTGGTAGGAAGTCCATGAAGAAGCTGAAGGCTGCAACTGTCTGCAAGGGTTGTTTAAAATTCATACTAGCCGAAGTCCTTTGCTACGTACCGCAAGAAAAATGGCCCACGAAGTTGGTCTGAACAGCCAGACGCGTTACGCAGTGAGTGGTATTCAACTCAGACTAGCTGGCAGGTCATAGTGGTAGAGATAATCTATCAGTCTTTTAGGTGCCTTCCGTTCGTCAGGTGAAAGCTCGTCCGAGTACGATTGTCCGTCTTCACGTACGTTGTTTCTGTTGCCAGTAAGAATTTTCAAATTGTAAGTCTTAGTTACTGATAATCTGCTAGTAGTTAAAATATAATCGCAAAATGCAATGCAACAATTCGATGGGACAGCGTTTTTCACATGTTATCAGACATATGTCTGAACAGTAGTAATTACAGATTATAACACTGAGTCAGTCTGTTATAAACTTTTTCTGTTCGATTGGATGAGAAGAACTTGTTTGGTAACATGTCGGATACCGAACTACACAACTCGTGAAAGTTTGTATTCATAACGACGACGAAGTCGTTTTAATCCAGTCATCTGATCCTTATTTCGTTTCTGATCGATCGATCCCTTGTCGTCACTTACTTTTATATAACTACACCAGTTCACTCCCAAAATCGGCCAAAAACAGTCCCGTCCGTTAAAAAATTTTTCCCGTAATTCGTAAGATGTGTTTATGTATAACAGTTATCTATTTCGGTAGACTAAGGAATTCCGTCAACCTAATTGATAGGAGCTGATTTAAAAGGATGTACCTAGAATGGGTACCAGGCCTAAAACCTGTCCTCAACATTAAAATAATCAAGATGCACATAAACCTAGAAAAGCCAAGTCGACGTTTTGGTTTATAGGGTGGTCTTGCTCAGTGGGTTTGTGTCGTTGTTTGAGCTGCCTCATACTAAAATCATAAACGTCAACATAATTGAAGAAGATCCGGAAACACACTGTGCTGAAGAAAAATACAGTCCCCTGTAACCATGTGAGGAACGGTTAAAATGTCAAAACGAGTGATACCTTGGAGCTGGGATGTTCTCTCCAACGCAAGATGACGGATAACCTGGATACTTGTGGTTGCCACTGAAACTTGACGTTCGAATCAAGCCGTAGCCCTGATTTTTCACAATTGGGTCTCATCTAAGGTCATAAATATGCCAAACTACTTATTAGTAATACTATTTGATGTTAATCAAACGTTAATTATAGAAGTTCCGGTATGAATTGGATTCGTTTATTTCGGGTTGCTTTACTAAACCTCACTGAATAGTCCGGACTTCATTTAGGCAGTTGCCTATAGTGATTGTCACTGTGTACGTCCCAGTGAATTGTCTGGTAACCATTCAACAACTAAATCTAGTTCAAACGGCGGTGAATAAACCAGGCAGAGCTGGAACTGTTTTAAACTGTCCATCGAGAACTTACGACAAACCACAGTTAACACTGAAACATACTTTCAAAAATGAATCTCATAGCAAGGTCCAAAAAGACTAAAGGAAACAAACGTTGAATTTTGGTCTCAACTAAAACGAAAACCATTTTTGTCGTATCTAATGTGAGGCCAATTGTGCAGTGGTCAACACAGTTGTCTCAGGAAAGTGTGGCTGGAGTTCTAGTCCTCGTCGTGGCAAGGATATACACTACTGATGACCTCTAACGACAGCGAAACTCAAATCTAATGCTTTTTCAAGACAGACTGGCTAGAAAGTCCGCCTGAATGCGAAGGATGAGATCAACCGCTGAGAAACATCTCCTGGACTCAGGTTTCGTCCTTGTTAAAACTCGGTAGTAGTACATATCTTCGTCATGACCGGAACTACAGATCCGGCTAGGTTTCCATGAGACAGCCGTGTTGTTGATCACTGCTCCATTGATATCACATTAAGCACGATTGAGTTATCACATATAAACGCCCAATCGCACTCATTTGTGAGAAACACTCAGATTGCCCCATTGCGTTGAAAAGGGGTCCAGTAACCATGTCGTCGTCTCCAGTCACCGACCCCACGACTGGCATTTTTCCTCAAGTTGAAATCACAGAAGTCAACTAACTTGTTAAACAATATTTTGATCACTGATATGTAATAGGGTATTTGTGTGGTACAAGTTGAACATCACTCACAAATGATCTGAGCTGTGGCAGTTCCACAGACCTTTCAGCTAGCCCCCTACGGGAAGCGACGCTAGACTGAAGTATGGAGCCTGTTAGATTTCGTCAATAGTGCATATATTTGCAACGACTGGGTGACCAGCCGGAAAACTGAACACCACTCACTAGTGAATAAGGCTTAAAGTTCGAATAGGATAACTGGGTCGCGTCTAAGTGAGATCTTTGACGTTGCGATGACCACCGTTATGTCCTAATAACTCGGCCACTGTCTAAATATTTATCGAGATAAGGAAATGTACCGCTGACGGACTCTAGCGTGAGCGAAATTCGAGTCTAGTGGTTCGATTCAAAAGGGGCTGACTGAAAAGTCTAGCTGAACACATTGATAATATCGATAAAGTGAGTCTGTTCTGTCGATTTGCTCACTTAGTTGCTATGGTGTGCTACTTATAATACTTCTTTTAGATCATGTGACAGGCTCTAACACCTCAGTGTCACACTCCTTCACAAGTAACACAGGAACAACATCAACCTTGTCAGGTTAGCAACTTCGCATATCTAGGCTTCACAAGAAAGACTGAACAAATATCTACAGACTCAACGACTTTTCACATCTACACTTAACAGCCTGTCGCTGATATGCCGTATAAAGATTGAGAATTTCGTTAGAATCACACTGTAGAATACTAGAACCAAGATCCTGAACAGTCTTCAAGGAAATTCGTCGAGTTCGGACAACGAGTGCTTGTTCCCTACAGATGGCCTGAAACATGTGCAGAACCTATCGTCAACTCAGTTTACGCGGGCACAATTGGAGGTTCCATTCCTTGGACTGAAACTTAAAATTCCTCCCAAAAGAGTCGACCGATTACAGATGCAGGTGCTATTTGAGAACCTGTATGGTCAAATAAAAGACCTCAATACAACGTCACAGGACAACGAAGGACGGTTCCACGCGAACTTGGTCAATATTTCGCACCATTTCCCGACTTCACCGGTGCGTCAGCAACGCTATCTGACGTCTGAACATTATCAAGCTCCGAAACAACTGTGAGAGATGAAAGATATGGTTCTCCTTCAACCCGACAAAGGTTCCGATATAGTAATCATGAACAAGATTGATTATGAGTCAAAAGTGAAAGGTATCCTAGCGGACACACGAAAATTTCACACAGACACCACGACTGACATCAACATTTTGATAGAGAAACAGATCTCAAGAAGGCTCCAAATCGTACTACTACATGGATACATCTCGGAACTGCAATACAGACAGATGAAGTCAACCGGAACGCACATACCACAGTTAAGAGGTGCTCGAAAAACACGAAAATGTGACGTCCCGTTAAGGCCAATACTGTGTATGGACAACTCACCGTACCACAAGCTTGCCAGATGGCTTGTTGACATTCTACATCCCATCCGTCAGAATTTTACCCCTCACTGTGTAAAAGATTCCTTCGAACTTGTACAAACCCTACAGAACGTATCGGTTAGTGCACATAAGATATTTTCTATCGATGTTAACTCCTTATTTACAAGCGTTACACTTCGAGAAAAAGTTGACTTTTAGTGCGATTTTATTCCCCACCAAAATTTACCTTTTTGTCTCCCACTTGATTATCTCAAGGAACTTATACTATTGTGTACAGAGAATATCCGTTTTGACTTCGCGGGATCATTTTATAAACAAGTTGATGGTGTAGCAATGGATAGTCCATTGGGCCCAACACTTGCAGATATATTTTTAGAAATGATTGAATAAAAATTATCTGATGCTATAGATGGTGCCAATCTCTATAAGCGATATATAGATGATATTTTGAGTTTTACCACCAATATTCACTTTGTTACACTTTTAAACTTTTTTTGATTCTGCTCATTCCAATCTTTCTGTTTCTCATGAAGAGGAATCAAACAATAGTTTATCTTTTCTAGACATTTCACTCACTAGACGACAGTATGACTCATTATAACGCTCAGTGCACCGTAAGTCCACTTGGAGCGATCAGTATTTCCAATTTTCTTCTTTCGCACCAATTACTTATAAACGAGGTCTGGTGAGAACCCTGTTTCATACAGCCCGGGAGATCTGCACCGATGACTACTTGCAAGGAGAGGAGGAGAAATTAAAGAAAGTGTTACTCGCAAACGGTTATCCTGAGAAGTTCATCGATGTTCACAGCCACAAAAGACTGATCAAGACTGCCGTTAATACGGTCCCCAAGAAGCAGGTCTTTTTGAACCTTCCTTTCAAAGGTGATCATATCAAAACTGATGTAAGTCAAAAAGTACAGTCTGTTCTAAATCGTACATACCCGGCGGCTGAATTGCGGTTGCTACTCACAACTAGGAGTGTCGCTCAGCTTATTCACGACCGTGTCCTACCAAAATGTTCTGTCTCACATGTAATCTATCAGTTCACTTACAGCTGCGATGACGTCTATATCGGCAGAACAGATCGGTGCCTACGTCAAAGAATGGCTGAACATGTGCCTAAGTGGTTGGTGTGCCCCATGACGCAACAAGTAATGACAACAGAGCGAGAGACGAAATCCGACCTCATCCATAACAAAGCACATAATTGAAACATGTCATGTTGTTGACCCCGCCAATTCGTTTCAAGTGTTGTTGCGTGATCGGAATCCGAAGTTGCTTGCCTTCTCCGAAGCTATGCTAATCACTACTCGCCATCCGGTCCTGTGTGTGCATAAACTGTTGAATCATGCAGTCTGTCTTCCCTGAAACTGATAACAGCCCCAGTTTTGTGTAAACCCAATCGTTGATTGTTTTTATTGTTGTTGTTATCCGCATGTCCTATATATTCCAATGTTTCGCGTTCGTGACTGAAGAGAGTAAACGAAATGTTAAGATCTTGCGACGTATGTCTTCTATCGTTACTGGTGAACTGGATCAAGGGAACTCAATGTTTCATTTTTTATATGCCCCCATTGTAATAATTTATCTGTATACACAGACAAATACACATAGGTATATCTCACTGCACAAGTGAACCAATAGTATATTGAACATACAATATGAAGTGGCTATAAATTACCAAGTTACTATGAATGTGTCAAAACGCTATAATTTATGAATAGGCTTTCCACCGGCAACCGGACTGCAACACTGTTAGGAGACGATATCATCGAAACAAACTAATTATGTCATCCGTGACGAGTGACGAAATATTTCATCAACACAACCTAACCAGGTCATCGGTGACGACTGACGAAATATTTCAGCAACAAAACACTGGCGTGCACTTTTTCCAGTTGAACCAACCAGAATGAGGCATGAAGATATGTGTGGGTGCCAGACCGATGTACCAATCAGAATACAACGGTTGTTAAATTTACCCTACTTGACCGCTTAATGGCGAAGTGGCCTAAACAAGTGAACTTTGGTTCAACTTCTAAATGGCCATATTTGGTATCTATTTTTAGTAACGTTAGTTGTTTATTTGTGAGCGAAGAAAACTTGGGTTTGTATGTAATTAATCAATTAACGCATGTTCAACAAACACATTTTTGACATGTTTCCCACATTTATTGTATATGGTGATGGTTTACACAGATAGAACGCGACTATCCGCTAGTCTCATTCTCAACTGCTCAAGTAAATTGAAGTTCAGGCGACAGTATCTGTACATGTATTCTTGAAGGACTCATCGTGTTCCGTTCACAACCAGGCGGTCACAGCAGTCATTGGAACGGCCATCACAATGACCATTCGGTTGTTTTGGGACGTACACAGGTTGAAGGTGTAGTTGCATCAAACTACTGACGTTTACATAGGTAGAACAGATCGACAACTATCACAGCGAGTCGCCAAACACATCCCGAAGTGGTTGAAACAACAGATGACGCATCAGCCTCAACTTGTTGCACCGACGGCTAGAAATCCAATCTCGTCGACTGCTAAACGCGTCATGACAACAGGTCACCAAGTTGACCCATTGAACTCACTCAAGTTATTGTTGCGCAACCGAAACCCGAAGCTATTAGCTTTCTGCGAAGCGATGCTCATCCGGACTTACCAGCCGAAGTTGTGTGCACAAAAGTGGTTGAGACAACCTATCGGGTTGCCATGGTCGTAATTACATAACAATTGGTGTGTTTGTAGGTCTGTCTAACCCCTGTCTGTCCTTATATGTATGATGTATATAACCTGCATGTTTTATGTTTGCGACTGATGAGAGTAAATGAAATGTTGACATGTCGCAATATGTCTTCTTTCTGCTCTGATGCACTGAACAGTGTCGACTAGATGATCGGTTGATAAGATGTGTTTGGCGACCGATGAGGCCAGGCTCTTCGAGTTTGTCACAGTCAGTCTCCTTGTCGTGAAACTGATTGCAATATTAGCGTTCAAAAGAGCAGAGCTGTATGGTTGGTCCGTTCAATTGTTGTTGTTATGCGCAGTTGGAATAACACTTACCGAACATTGTCTGACAAAATATGGAATGAACATGAGTTAAAACAATATGTCAAGAAAATCGACGGAACTGAACCCTCAGAACCAGCCGAAAAATGCCCTAGGTTCATTAACTAAGAGAGTATCAAAAAAAGTACTTAGCACACTGAGCTAACCGGTTCAACAGGAACGGTTAATTTTGAATTTATCTAAGAGAACAGCCACTCTAAATCATCCCGCTGAAACAGACGACGTGAGCTAGTTAATAAAGAGGCATTTTTAGGCATACAACAAACAAGCTTCTAGCATTGCTATGTGCATTTTAGAGAGTCGTTTGTAAGCTAACATCGCCAATCAAATAACTGATGTAACCATGTACCAAATGAAGCGTCGTCCACCAATACCACCGTAGGTGTGTGGTCTCTAATGTAGAATGCTGAACCGCGGTGCTTCATGTACAACAGGACAGGTCCGAAGAAACGGCATGGATGGTCAGACACAATAACTTCGTTTCAGTCGTTTGGGATGCATCTCAATCAAAAAAAGCAAGCCACATCGGGAAACATAATATTATAGGCAAAATAAGGTGCACACATCAAAACGTACGCCAAATTAGTAGTAGTCAAAGCCTATGACCCACCGTTCCATAACGGCTCTATACTTTCGTCCAATCAAACAATGGACTTGGTTCAACTGTTGAATGCTGCCATTCTAACGTCAGTATGGTTAATACACTCGCCAATAACCGGTCGGATTCGCGATTTCATCTAAACAGTGTGGTTGCTGGGACACGCACAGAAATCTACCCTGGTCTCTGAGCCATGAGAAACAGACAGAGATAGAGTTAAGCCAGTACACCTGGCTGCGTACAGCCAACTCAAACCACACCGACTGAGGTGACAGGTAATTAACATTGACACTGAGAGCCACTCAACAACCGAAGAAGGTAAACCGTGTTGGCGATGTCGATGATGGACCAACAGAATCTTTGATGAGGCGTATAAGCGTAGGTCTGAAACATACTTGACCATCCTGTCTTGCAAAGAGTCCGCCTGTTCCACAAAATCCAAGGGTACGTGAAATTTAAAAAACGGAGTTCCCTTAATCCAGTTCACCAGTAACGATAGAAGACGTACGTCGTGAGATGTTAACATTTCGCCTGCTCTCTTCAGGCACGAATGTAAATCATTAGAATACATGTAGGACATGCGGATAGCAACAACAATAGAAACGATCAACGATTGCGTTTACTCTTGCTTCATGTAAATGCAACCGTTGACCGTTTCTATTGTTGTTGCTATCCGAATGTCCTACATATATTCTAATGATTTACATTCGTGCCTGAAGAGAGTAGGCGAAATGTTAACATCTCGCGACGTACATCTTCCATCGGTATTGGGGATAGGTGGAATGTTGAAACAACAATTTTTGTAGTACGTGCAATGTGGTCCTGTATTATTGTGGTGGTACTCTACGTGGTACCCTCTAAAAATGCGTAGTTCGCTGCGTCAATATTCGGTCATTTTGAGCTCGACATTAACTGACACCGACGGAGGATGTTCATATAGTGGGTCAACCGATAGAAAGCTGTAAGAAGGTTTTGACGTTAATTTTAAGTAACCGATGGATGGTAGAAGAAATATTTGACATTTCTAACATGTGGGGTTCAAAACATCCCGATACACTGCACGTGCATGCTTCAAAAACTATTGGTTTCTGTTTTGGCATGCTGTGTGGTCGTGCTCCCGACCGTGGTTGATCCTTCAATACTGGTGTGAATTGCTTACAAGACTGATATGCAGCAGCACAACTATTTCTCTATGACATTAGGTCAGCATTTATACTGGCGCGATATGTGATGTACCTGATGATGCAATCATGAACTGTACAAACTTTCTGCCATGAAGTGGGCTTTAGTCTCGATATGTACCGTTTGAGGGTACCTGCTCACTCTGGTGAGGAGACAGAGGAAGAGGTGGTTAACCTCCGACTGTTAGATGTTGCTGTATGTTTTACTGACGTCGGGTGTTCGTGTTGGTACGAAAGCGGACTATGTGCCAACGGCATCGCACGGATTCGCAACCATACAGAATGACGAGCGTAAGTGTAAGTGTGGCACAATAGCCACTAGTAACCATGACGTAATTAGCCTTGATATCATAATGTCTGGTAAAGCCGGGAGCCCAAGATAACCATCCGGAGATGAATCTTCTCTACCCGTGCAATACAATTCGACAAGTAATTTCAAAACACGATATTCAGACGGAACAAGAATATTTTTTTAATCGCACTGTTCCAAGAACCGTCTTCTGTGATGAAGATATAAATCACTCTACGACACACAACTGATTGTTCTAGAACTTTTAGGTACTCTTGTGAACAAATTGTCCCATCACATCTGGATGTCATGACGGTCTACGTCCACTTCCTTATGCTTTAGCTATGATTATTCATACGGTCATAAAACATTCCCACAATCAATGTCTAATTCGCCGACTGTTCTATTTGTAACTGTTGTATTCCTTTTGAGACACAATCGATATCCAAGCGATAACAGCGGTTGAGAGAACACCTGACTCAGGTAAAGTACATACCATATTCTCACAGCTACAGGTGTCAGCGTCATTCTGAAGGGCGTGGATGAATGAACCGTTGGTCGATGGAGGCGTGACCAGTCAGAACGCAGCTTGAGTCTTAACAAGAGTGTGGGACACACAGGCAACTACACAATAGTAATCCTGATCCACTGAGCGACTTCACAACCTACACAGTTCATACATTCACTCTCGGACAAAAAAATGAACGGGGTGGTCTTCATCGCTCCTCCAGCGCAGACCAGCCGCATACGCCGTGTACTGAATGCGATAAAACAGCAGATTGTCGACACAGTGTGAAAATAGAACCTAATAATTACAGGCCGATTGTTTACCCTTCCATCCTCCTCAATGTACTCAATAATCAGCTGTTATCAGGTGTTGTTTGTCATCTCCTAATAACTGTTTATCAAACCTCCAGAGTGACGTTTGATTCAACTTCTTGTTTAGTGCAATCAATCTCCCTTACCACTAGATAGAAAAGACAAGACTTTGTGATATTCCTCTCTCAACTACAGTAAGAACACTGGGACAATGGGTCACAGTCTGTATGGTGGGCAACTACATACAATGTCGTTGAAATGAACCGAAACTCACTCTCCACAAAACTTCTAATACACCACACTGAATGGTCACTGTTGTAAACCCCCGAAAATATATGCTGGATCGGCCATGGTAGAGAAGTGCGTTTGACAGGAATCGAATTCTCTACCTTGAGATAAGAAAAAGGAAAACCTTGGCCCGCGACAGTCCCACTTAATTGCTCCCAAGTCAAACTAAAAGAAGAACGCAAACAGCCATTTTGTTCCGCTCCTAAACGTGTGCGACAGGGAGAAGATACAGTTGATCGATATGATGCCTCGTGACCTACAAACATTCTCGAATCAGGATAATGAAGGACAGTCACGAAGATTAGTAGTTAAGATAACTAGGCCACCAATGAGCATGGCGGAATAAAGGTCGAGCAGGTAGAAAAAATTAGCCAAGATTGCCTCTGGAATGTTCCGGGAAATTCTGTTCACTCTGACTAGACAAAATCGTTTTCTCAAGGAGGGGTGCGTTTGCTTTTGACAGAAAACTGGGGTTCCCTAGCAGTTACAAATCAATCAGGGCAATTTTGAAGCTCTGTAGGTAGCATTTCGTTTCATGTGCACTTCAGTAAGCTCTGAGTATACATATGACGTTGTTATGCTGTACAATTTCAATAATCAGCATGCGTAAAATCTAGGAAAAACAAACGGACAAAAACAACATAACGATCCAGAGACTGACAATTAATGTTAGACTCAACAAATTGTCTGGACGTAGGTGTTGCTTTTTATAAGGAAGAAAGGTCAGCACATGAGCGTGAGCATTCAACTCATACATCCGCTGGGTCAACTATCATATCAACTTTCAAATCTGTTACCTATCGATGAGTTTCATTCTTGTAGCGGTCTCTGTTAGCTACAAAATTGTATTGATGTCTCGCCCAAAGTTCGATTTTTGCCTACTTCATCCGTCTTTTGAAATAGCAAAAAACAGTCGCCCATCTATTTCACATAACCGCTCACTCGTCGGGCTTTGGGACACCATTTTCGGTCGCCTGCTCAAGCATCCCTTTACCTCTGTTGGACTCTGCCTAACCTCACTAGGAAATGAGGGTGCCAATCCTAGCAACGTTTGTGATAAATCTGCCTACAGATCCCCGTCTGATCTGTTCCACAATCTCCATCAATTCTATAGTAGTTCCGGACAATTTTTTAAGACTAAACTCGTTGACAAAAGTATAAGATAATCTAGTTTTCATCTGTAATGTTGTTCCTTGTACATCCACCTTGAAGTGACCGTTCTGGTACACACAGTACAACAGAATAGTACAAATGGAATAAGGAAACAAAACTGAGTTCTTCTATGTAGCCACGCTATATTCATCCCAAAAATACAATACACAAAATCTGAGCAATATCAACGTCAGAAACAGACGATCACATGCTGTGAGATGCTATCCTGGAAGATATCTGTCGGCATGTTGAGTTTACTTTGGTAGATCGATACCGCTGGGTGGATGGGCTGTCAAACACACTCAGCTAAATGAGACTAGTTCCTCTTCCGTCATGACAAAAGGTGTGACGTAGGACTAAGTTGTGTACTTCAGAATTTGGCCTTCAAGTAACTGCATCTGGGCCTGCTCAAGGCAGTTCAACGATCTCAGGTATCAAACTGTACTGTTTGCGGGGTCCTGACAGGCCCACCTTCATATACAAATAAACGAGGCTAAGAATGTTTACTGACTGTTACCTAACACAAAATCACTTGGCAACAAAAACATGTTTTCACTGAAGGTTTAAACAAGAATCTTTCAACGGATGTTTCAGTACTGCCCGTGATCTGAATAGCGAATGGTGGAGACATCCAGTTTCTCAACCACTGTTAATTTTGGTGACGATCACAGTGAAAATTCTCGCTTTTCTTATCATTCTCGTGATAGCTCATGGTATTCAACGACAAGAAGACTGAAGTGGACAACTTTGACTTACGGAGGTAGGACTGGCAAACTCTTCAAAAAGAGGTGATTTATCCTGATGAGAAAGCGGCTGGTAGATTACTAGCGATCGTCTGAGGCGGAATAGTGAATGAATTGACTTTACTGGATAAGCTCGTCTCACAGGCTTAGCTGGCTTGGACTCATCTTACGAATACAAGTTCACCGCTTGTCGCATCGTGCCCTGTTTGTAGGTGGAGAGTGAGAATGCATACAACGGCCTGGCAATCTGTGTTGGGTTAGGAGTATAAAGACATTGGCAGTGAAGTTTGTTTCAGTGGGACGTTCCCGGTCTCCCGGTCAGTGAACACTCCGGTTTGAGAACGCAGTTTGATAACACGAAGAATAGAAGTCAGTGGCGTTCGTGTTGTGAAATTCTGTGTGCACCGATTCAATGTATTTTGGCTTTCCCCGCAGCATCATTGTCTAGTTTTTTTCATACATAACCATCATTTTTTATTCTTCTCTGTTCAGATACGCTTATCACTTTATGTGACTTCTTTCGTGGTACACACATATAGTTGTATATTAAATGGTGGACGTGGTTACAATTCTTATTCCAAAACACAGTAGACAGTATTGTTGTCATTTATTCCCCCCTGATCAACACAGACAGAGTAATCATAAGCAAGAATCTTCTTCCCTCTCATTACATTACATGTGCCGGCGGAATTGGTGTTTTAGCAAATCAACGCCTCAAGTCACAAAACCGTGATCTATGTGAGTTGGACTGACCAACCCGTAATCTCGATTTAAACCCGAATGAAGTGCTCTAGAGCGTACTTTTCCAACAACCATGCAACAGATAACAAAATGTGTCGTACTACGTCAGAAATGATAGCTGACCCAAGATGAGAAGTGTGTAATCTGAGTCCGACTACGATAGGTTCTCTTGTAAAGAGCACGCGAAAGCGCTGTACGGAGATTCTCACGAAAAATGAGAAGAAAGGTATTTGTTAGCCGTTCTCGAAAACTAATCTTTCAAGATTGGACTCTAATTTTGTCGCGGCTATTTATTCGTCTCATTCCCAAACTTTTCTGTGGGTTGTAATGATACATATTAGATTCTAACACCTTGACTGAGTGCCCACGCGTTACATTTGAAAAGAACACGAACAGTAATTTTAAAAAATCGGTAGCTTTGTAATTTTGTTGTCGAGCGTGGGTTTGCTTACTGTGTTGGTATAAGTCATGTCAAGTCAGGGCAGCACTGTGTTGGCATACCGTATAGACTGGATCCAAAGTTTCAGAGCTCGTCTCCATTGCTGCTGCTAGTCATAGCCGAACGTCGAGAACGACATCCCTACAGTGTTCTCCTTCGATCACCGGAGCTTTCTAAGTAACAGTCAAGTGAAGTAACAACGTCTAGGTTAACCAACGTATTCTGTAAGCGGACATAGTTTAGGGACCATTAAACTAACAGTTTTGTTTGCAAGATTCGTAGGCTGAGACACGACTTATTGACTCATCACTCTCTGTGTCATTATTTGAGCTGGAAGCTGCAGAGTGGTACTCTGAAGTTCGAAGGAATTAAAGTCAAAGCTGGCTTCAACAGGGCGTTCCTGGCTTCCTAAATGTGGTTTAATGGGGTCCAGCGCTAGTTTTATGAATAAACGTATTTCGTAAATTAGTTTATCTTCCATCGTTAATGTTCCTCACTCTGGAGTTTTCCTTCCCTCCTAACTGTATGTGTTCTTCATATACGTTTATTGTGATACTGATGTTCCCCAAGTGCAAGCGTTCAATTTATCTATTATGTACGTGCTAAGTTAAACCGACTAAGCTATCTAAATTCATACGTTGAACAATAATGACGATTTAATTTTATCTCATCAACCGCTCACTAAACAACATTTCCACCAATAAAGGTCACACTCCTCCTTTTCAGTTTAATCCCTTGAACCTAAATCTAAACGAGTCATGAAAGACTCTAGGCATCTACTCCCCTGCAGAGACTGCCTCAGCTCTCCAAATTAATGGACCTTTCTCGACAGGTCTAATGTACAGCGCAGTATGTGAAAATAGAGATTAACAAAATGAACGGTGACGTAAAGAAATGGCAGGAATTTATGTCTTTTTTGCACACATTGCTGGCTGGTGAGGCTTGGTCAATGTGGTTCAAGTGGTCTACAACTGTTGATAGTAAACTCAAGTTAATAGCACAGTAAAACAGTTTAGCGGGTCAGTAGTGATATGACCTTTTACAAGGATGAGCTTCGCCATTGATCGCCATGTGGTTTCTGTGCTGCAATTCGCTTGGCTATATGTCCGCGCCAGTTTCCGGAACAACTATTCAGTACAGTCGTTGGTCAGCCGTTGGGAGTATGTGCAAAGTCGTTCTAAGTCAGCAGAATGCATTTGTTATAGGCTCATCTGGAAGCCAACGCGAGGGCGTTCGGCAGTTCAGCACAGTTTCAATCGCAGTATGTTGTCAAAATTTGTTAACGTGATTGAGACTGCTTAACTGATGCGCACTTTTCTTCTCATCTGTTAAGACACAACTGTCGCTTCACACAGCTTTGAGCATGATTCACACAACGTCAAGTCACAAACGTGTGAGTACCACGTCACCAGAGAATTCGATATAATTCGAACAAGTGTGTCAGCAAAGTTGTGTTACTTTTCTGTAGTCGCTCATGTAAGTATGGGACACGTCGAGTTAAAGGTAGGCGGACTGCCTGAAATAAAAACAATCGAAAAATAAATATCAACTCAAAGTTTGAGGTGCACGCGCAACACATTCCAAGTTTTAGATGAGAAGCAATTGTGAAAAAGTTTATCTTCGGATGAATTTGAACTGGCGACAGAGGCAGCCTATCCTAACGCGACAGACACTTTATCAACCAAGCTACACAGCCACGCTGGGAGCCCAGAAATTTCGCATCTGGACCCAGTTGTCTACTCAACTCCCGGTGTTATTTAACTGGCTTCAGGCTGTTTTGATCAATGCTACGTACTTTGCAGGCGGACCTAAGTATTCCGTCACTGGTGTTCCGTGAGTCTTTGTATATTGGGAGACATTCAGCTTGTAACCGCTCAGACAATACCGAGTGGGGTTTTTGTTAAAGGTTTGTGAATTATTTCATACTCGGTGACGTTCAATAATAAACAGTTATCCATGGGTCACTGATTAGACGAATAAGTCGGTCATTTGGATGACAGCAGTGATTTTCCACTCCCGCGGGAACCATAATACAGAGCCTAGTAGTCTGCATGACCCATGGCCAGTGGCCAAGTGGATAGAGCTGGATGTGTAAACTAAGGTTCAGTGGTTCAAGTCACGTTTAAGCCACAGCTGTCTGACAAATCCTATTCAGTTCGGTGATTGCTTGCACACGGACCTAAGAATAACGCATGTCAATGGCGTTTGTCGCATTAACAACGTGACACCATACAACATATGAAACCAAAGCAACTGTCGGAGTCATCCTGCAGTTCGCACTACGCCTCCTCCACCTGGGTAATCGATATCAGTATGAAATTTCGAGTGTAGTATTGCTGGTGGATACAGATGTGTGCAGCCGAGAAAGCATGTGTTTACGTTACTCACTAAACGCCAGCATCCGGACTGCTTTAAACCATGCTTTTGTCTGCGATTGTACGGAATGAGTGATAGTTATCCCCAACCTAAGAACGACTGTTTGGTCGTCCGAAAAGACAGGTAATTTTTGTAGCGTACTGAGTTACCCAATCCAGAGAAAATCAGAAATCCATTTACTGGAAAAAAAGAACACCTTCTCGTAGAACAACAATATTTACTATTGCTATCAAGAGTCAGGCTATCTCGCGTTTTGATTGACTAGAATGTAGCTGTGTTGTTCCACGACTTTGCATCTAGCAACTCGCTTGTTTGAGATGCGCTTTCAACAGCAGTTGATCGCCGTCTATGATTGGTTGGCGCCAAGTTGACCATAACTGAATCTGTGGCGGCCCGTGTATGAACAGTTATTGGCTGAACCTTGATCAGTCAAGAAACCGCACCAGTCCAAACTCATTAAAATTTTGGGTTCATCATGCTGTACTACTGCAACAGCTTTTTGTGCCTCCATTTTAGTTGGTTCAGATAAACCATACACAGTACACTAATCCATATCTCAACTAATATGTCTGCTCATTTAAATTGTTTTTAGCAATAGATACTTCCCTGCAACCGGCCTAGCGGGGACCCTATGGCTATCCAGCTGTCTGTCTGTGCATTTTCACACTATTTTAACACTTTCAAATGACAATTATCCCTTCAGCTTTCCAACCGGAATGTCAGTGTCCATTCACTGTTACTTAATGTGATTAAGGTAAATAAATTAACTAAGTACACTATGAACAGCAAAGGTGTGACATCTATAGTGAAGTTAACCAAAGTCCAGAGGTACGAAGGCAAAAAACGGGAGAACAAAATTCGTACGAACATGCACGCATCCTAGCCACTTATTCGGACTGTCTTAAACTGAGTGTGGGTGTCTACGTAATAAAAGTAATCATTGTTTGTTTGTTTGTTTGTTTGTGTCGATGAAGACTGATCTTTGCTGCTACCTTAGCGTGGTGGTCAGACTTGTGTGCTGTTTTGATCCGGACCACTGTGTTGACTGCGACCTCGATCGTTGCGGGTTCACCCATGTCAGATTGGTCAAAGGAGGGCAGCCAGACAAAAGGCAGGTGCGTTCATTGGGTATGGTGTCAGTGTGTTCTGTTTTGGTTCGGTTTGATACTTTCTTTTTTGCCTGATCTGATTCTTTGTATGTGTGGTTGGTTTGTCTGTGCAGTATTATCTACATGTGAATGTGCCGAATGTCTTGGGTTGTGACTGTCGAGCCTGTCCTGGATGGTTGATGCTGATGCGTATGTGTGCGCGTGTGTCACCCGCTGCCTTGCGGTACGGGCTATTGAGCCAAAGGCTTTGGTTGAGGGCCCTAATCGCTTTCCTGTCTAGGTCTGGGCCTCATGGTAGCATCCGAAGCCCACATAAACGATGGTTATAAAAAATAAACCACATATCATGCTGCACCGGCCGCCGCACAGAATAGACCGGGTCACCCTATCTGCTGCACATGGCAGGGGGATAGGCGAAAATATGCTATTGCCAATTACTCACCGTCCTGCCGTCCCTCCAACAAAATTCCCCGAGCAGATAATGTTCACTCAAGTTTCAGTAACCCGAAGACCAAACTGATACAGGTCCGGGGACGCAGGACGCTCTGTGTTGAGGCATGGAATGTGCGCACGCTGCTGGATCGGTGAAGCTCCAAAGGACGGTCAGAACGGCGCACTGCAATGGTCGCGATGGGACTGCGTCGCTATGGGATCGACGTAGTAGCCTTGAGTGAGACGAGGCTTGCGGACCAAGGTAAGTTACGGGAAGCAGGTGCCGGGTACACCTTCTACTGGATCGGTTACCCGACAGACGGTGCTCGGGGGCATGGTGTCTGTTTTGCAGTCGCTGATCGCATCAACGCTCTGATGATAGGCGAACCGCACGACATCAGCCCTCGAATACTGTCTATGCGCCTGCGACTCAGTCTAGATAAGTGTGCTACATTTGTTAGTGTTTATGGTCCAACTATGTGTCACACTGATGGTACAAAGGACAAGTTTTGTGATCAGCTTTCCACCACAATCCGATCGGTGCCGATGACTGATCGACTGTTTGTTCTGGGTGACTTGAACGCTCAGGTCGGGCGTGACTAGGTAGCTTAGCCGAGATTCCTTGGAGCTCATGTTATTGGTTCAGTGAACGAGAACGGTGATCGTCTGCTCCTCCTGTGTGCTACTTACGAGCTGGCTATCACGAACACCCGATTCCAGCTGGATACGAGCGACATCGCGACGTGGACCTATCCACAAAGCGGCCATCACCACTTGCTTGATTGCGTGATTGTGCGACAGTACGACACTCGTGAAGTGCGTATCACGTGAGTGATGCGTAGCGCCGAATGTAACACCGATCATAGACTGGTCGGGACTAAATTATTTATCCATGTACGAAAGTCTCTCTATTGTAGATCTTCCGGACAACGGCAGAAGTTGGATATTAAACGACTGGGAAACTGCGAGTGGAAGATTGCTTTCCAGCGTGTAGTTTCCGCTCGTCTGCACGACATTCCTGTATCCACTACCCCTGAGGGTATGTGGCAGCACCTCATGGAACAGATCACGACGACAGCAAACACCGAGACGATTGGTGTCAAAATCCACAAACGTCCAGACTGGTTCGACGACGGCAACGTGGTTATCACCGAATTGGTATGAGAGAAGAATACCGCGTTTGCTGCCTTCACAGTGGACCCAGGCAATGAAGCGAAGAAGGCGACATTCCGAAATATCCGCCGTCAACTAGCCGAGCATGTTCGTGGAATCAAGGACAAATGGTGGGTGAATCAGGACGAGCAGATGCAGGGCTTCACAGGTGGTTGACAGCATAAGCAGTTCTACGATTCGCTCAAAGCGATATTCGGCCCATCTATCTAGTCTACCAAAGCACTGGTAGACGTGGACATCAGCCAGAGGACATCATAATGGTCCGGCGCAAACACTTTGGTAGCCTTCTAAACCGCCCCGCTACCATTGATTGGATGACCGTGAATAGCCTGCCGCAACAGGCCACCAAGCCTTCACTTGTTCTCGCTCCGGATTCATTAGGGTTACAGAGAGCGATTGGTCAACTTCGCAACGGGAAGACTGCAGACGTAGACGGATTGCCAGGCGAGATCCCGAAGAATGGCGGGCCGGCGATGTAACGTGCACTGTTCCAGCTGGTTCATTCCATCTGGGACTAGAAGATGATACCGCAATAATTCAAGGATGCTGTGATAGTGCATTTGTTTAAAGGTAAAGGTAGGAAGCGATGCCCAGATAGCTATCGGCGCATTAGTTTGCCGAGCTGTGTAGGCAAGGTGCTTGCCAGAATCCTTTTGAACCGTCTAAACAGGAACGTCTTGGAGATAATGTGGATTCCAGGCGAATCGGAGTACGATCGATCTGGTGTTTGCTGCTCAACAGATTCAAGAAGGGAACCACCCCATGTGTGCCCTCTTCGTAGACTTCACCAAGGCGTTCGATTCCGTGATCCGCTTGACGTTGTGAATGATGTCCAGGTAAGTTCGTCAATTTGATTCGAATGCTGTATGTGAGCATGAACGCGAAAGTACAGTCGTATGAATCGATCCCTGATTATTTTGACATTTTCACCGACCTGAAGCAGGGTTGTGTTCTACCCTATATTTAGTCCACATTCGACTGTCATGATAACAGTCGATTTTCAGGATTCTGGAGAGGATGGTGGTGAGTTAGAGTAGCAGGCGGATGGACGCCTACTGAATATTCGACGTTTAGGTGTCCCAAACCCGGTTACATATTTCAACGATGCACATGCTTCTGTTTGCAGATGACAGATGACTCCGGTCACTTGCAGCAGGAACTCAAACAACAAGTGAAGGAAATGCTGAAGGAAGAAATCATTGAGGAAGCTGATAGCCCGTTCACTTCTCCTGTTCTGTTGGTGAGGAAGCCCAATGGTAAATTTCGATTCTGCGTTGACTTCAGGAGACTCAATGAGATCACAGTCAATAAAGTGGTAGCAGTGCCAGTCGTGGCCGAAATTTTCGACAAGTTGCAGAACGCCAAGATATTTACAGTGCTAGATC
>LUCH01000345.1:10019-60548 GCA_013368495.1 Paragonimus heterotremus | reverse complement strand
TTTGCACCTAATCTGCTCCTCTCTTCAGAAACTTGGATATCTGTGGTCTTCTACCGATTCTCCTCTTCAGCTTTGTTGATGTATTGCATGATAGAATGGTTTGCCTGTTCTTTTCGTAGTCCAACTGTGAGTTTTGTTTTTCAACGTTATCCTCTTTGGAATGCATTAGCAGGCACTCGTATACTGAAATGCTTTTCGTATTACATTTTACATATCTTTCTTGTCAGTTTATATCTTGTCGTTGCACTCTCTCTATCGGTATATTTTCCGAGAGATAAGAGTTTCCTTTTCGTGCCAGCCATTCAATTGGCTAACCAGAATTGGCCGGCCGGGCACAAAGGCCTTACTCACACAGCTACTGGTCTTATTCCTTCGGTTTTACACCGGATACGTGGTGTGTGAGTGGAACAAAAAGTGGTGCAAAGTAAGGCACTTGAGGTGATGGTTTACAGTGCAGGCGTCCTTTGGCTTCGGTCACTGTGACCAGCTACTCCGTTTCGGACACCGCCAATCGTATGTGGGATGGACTGCAACCGCCAAGCTGATTGACCGTACACAAGCCTCTCAGGTCGTGTGAACGACTTAATTGATAGCTGGAACTTGACTTAACACACCCAAGCCGACCGGGAGTCCACCACATCGACTTCTTTGTAACGTTCACCAGATGAACGTTGAGTAACGCCTCCGATTCCCACGATGACGAACTGACAGAAGGAACATTAGGACACGAAAACCGGTAGATGCAAACATTTCGTATTGGCTCTTCAATACGAACAGAACGGATCAACAAGTACGGCTATTTTGCAAACAGAACGGAAACGAATGGAGCTGCAGTTACGCGACCTTGAACGTGAGATAGAGAACCAATAGGAATCACAATGTTTACATATGGTGGATGCACCATGGACAGAACAAAGAAAACGCGGACTTGCGCGGTCAAAGCGAAGGGAGTGCACTCACGTTCTAAGCGTTTGCTTTGTGGGTCCATTGAATTGAGCTCGAAGTGTTGTAACCCAAAGCTAGCGTCGACAAGGCATAATCGGCGGTGCTCGTGACAAGTTGGCGGGAGACATACGGACGAAAGCTGAGATCACAGTGAAGTCAAATACAATGTAGGGAATCCCAGCTCCATAGGTTTTCAACTCTGAAAGACCAAATGCTTTGTAATGGGTATTAAAACAAATGAAATAATATTCTTGGTGTGCAATTTACTTCATGAATACTGATCATATGCGGACATTTTTCAATCGAAACAGAAAACCAGTATTATAAACACTGGTCCAGTTGACTGTTCTTGTGTTAACGCTATGCTTTGTCCGAATATCACTTTTGCGTGTCCTGAGGACATCTTTCTTGACTGGGTGCCAGGTTAGATTATTCATATGACTTCTCTGGATTCGGTCAGTACTTTCTAAGTGGTATATACTATGAGCATCGCAGTGTGGTAGGTAGTGGGAACAACTGCATCACACTGAGGTTCGAAAGGTGTGCCAGTTCTCACGCTTACAGGCGTTGTAATCGAGTAGGGTCAGTGGAAGTTGACTGTACCCAGGTGAGACATGGCTAGATTCTAACGGTAGAGGGGATTTTAACGGAACTTCTTCTTAACTATTCAACAACTGACACTATTTGGCTAGCGATGTGGTTTTCCGATTTCTAATTGCTGTGTTTACTCTTTGTAAGTGTCCAGTGTGAGTTCGTGTTTTCACCATTGCGGTATGTGAACTTAGTTATTGAAGTAAGCGTGGCCCAACGTTTTTTGGTCCAATGTCTCCTCCCGACTTTGTACACAATAGGGTTCTGAACTAATTTTATTGCAATATATACTGATATATATATATATATATATATATATATATATATGTATCAGTATATATATATATATATATTTGAAGTATTAAAAAGGGCAAACATTGAGTAGTGAACGATTTATTGTGACGTTTCAAATCCATACTAGGATCCGTTATCAAACAAATAAATGTGTTGGAATGGGATTGCCCTGCCGCTCACTGGGTTCGCCTTTCGGTCTGTCTCCGCTCGTTTTTCGTTTCAGTGTCAACGATGCTTACGTAATGGCTGTCTATTTCTACGTGTCGATTGAACGAATTCCGCGAATAGAGAGTCTCCAGTACAAGCCGTTCCCCTTTCATCTTTGCCCGTGCGCCCACTTTCGCATGGTATATATGAGTGGTGTATGAGCTAGTTGTGCCGATGAAACCGGTCGTATAAGGCCAGCAAAGTTTGAATAATAAACACATACTAATGATGTTACCTTGCCTTATAAAACCATGCCATCTAGGATACTGGATCACAATGAGTGTCCATACAGTGTTGCCTAGTGCTCTCAACATCCGCACTGCTTTACGGACTCAATTAAATCTGGCATAAACAACATAGTTTAGTCGCAGGTGAATTATTATTTACACATATGGTAGTGGCTAAGTAACTGTAGTGACAGATATTATGATACTTTAGTGTAATCCTTGAGTTTGATGATTTTAGGAATAACCGCCAAAAACATGCGGAATCAGCCTGGCTAGTGATATCCATTCATTGATCGACGAAGTCATTCAGTCATTACAACCACGAACCTGACAAGAAGTTAGTGTGATTTGGGCTGCTGTTCATAGCAATAGGGACGTGTGTTTTCCCAGGTCACGTTTCCGAACCATAAGGCAAAACAAATGGAGTCAAAGATTGTATACCCCTTGTTTCAGCGACAACTGGATAACATTTCGATGCTACAGCAATGGTGACAAACTCAAGTCACCTACGTTAACACTGAGCAGATGGCGCCGATTCTCTATTGGAATGCGATCGGCTGCTTATTGGGAAAATAAAATGGAAAACCAACTTACAACCGTTTTGCCTCCACACACAGGGCAGAATGTCTCGCAGGTTGTTTCACCCACGCGGTCTGATGTTACTTACGGATGAACATCTGGTTTGATTCATTTTCATCCTAAACGACGATGGTCAGTTTTTACCTGTCAGGCCCTTGTTCTTCTGTGTTGCAACCTGAATGGATTCGTTGCTCACCCAGTCACCTTCAAGAGGCGTCAAGACGAATCGTAATGTCCTTAGTCGGAGCTCGTAAATGAAGTTGAAACTTCCCAATATTATTCCCGAAATAAGAAGTTTTTATGCAGGCCACGGTGGAAATTGCAATCAGAGTTCATTCTGAAGTTCGCTTCAAGCAACCTGCTGGTGAAAGGGTACACTACGGTTATTCCTTTGGCTACGTTGAGGCTTCACAGTTAACACACTCATTTAATGGTACACATCCGCAAAATGTGTAGAATCTCCATATAAACAGTCAAGTTTCTCGTTTGATTCATGGTCAACCGAGTGCAGAAATCCCACAGTAGTGCTCAAAAGATTGATAGAAACGGCTCAAGCGTTTCAAGTTCCACCTTGATTCTGTGTGAAGTAGATGCTTAAACTCCCCTCTATTGTGCTTACGCATTTGGTGGAGTGAAATGTCATTTAACGAACCTTGCACCACTCTCTGCGACTCTTCATTCCTCCATCTTGGTCAGTAAGACAATGCGCAACTCACTCGTCGTATGTTACGACACTGTGGTTACTTCTTCTGGATGTGCTTAGTTGCATCCGTTGGAAGGACAAAACAAAATCGGTTAGGTTACCGAAAGTCGTTTGATCGGTCGTAACTAGATGGAAGTGAACGTTTCCAATCTGGTTGTGATAGCCACCCATATTTCGGGGTATGTGTGAGTATTCACGACAAGCGCGAGATCGCGCAAACATACTGTGGTTTTCACGTCAGAATATGGACGAAAAGAGTGAAAAATGGAGGGCTAGTTCTCTCGGGCTTAGTCACATATCAGTTAACTCACACAGTAACCAGTGGCCATTCGATCCGACAGCTGTACGTTCGACCACACCTGGCCATACCAGCCATATCTGGCTCTCACTGCGCTTGGTGACCAGGCGAAATTGGGCTAGTGCATCAACTTGAAGGACCCATAGCAACTCGAGTGAGTGGGTAGTGTCTTCCTGTCAAAGCTACTTTCACATTGTTCTGCACACTTCATTCTCTACAAGGATTATTACAGCACAGTTCAGGCAACAGATTTCAGCTAGCGTTTGCTGGTTTGTTATACAGGAGTATGATTTTTGTTGACTTGATAATAAAGAAACTATTTCTAGTAGTTGAGTTGATTGTATACTTTTATCGCGGACTATAATCCTTGTTCATTTGGGCCGCTCGGTCATACTGTCCCGATTTACACGTGTGAATTCCTGATTACACAACTGATGGACGGTTTCGTCATGTTTTGATGCAGAATGTATTTTAGATGAGACCCAATTGTAAAAAGTCAGGGTTTCGGGTGGATTCGAAACAGCGACAACAACAACATGCCCAAACGCAGCAAGAACTCTACCAACTAAACTAAAAAGCCAGGTCAGGAGCTCGGAAATTTCACATTTGGACTCGGTTACCCACCGGTCCCACTGTTTCATGGAATCCATCAAATGATCCAGTGGATCGACTGCTCCACCAGGATTTCTCAACCAGTTCACGCTGGAATCCATCAACGCAGCTGTTGAGCAAAGAAATTGTACTATTAATGAGTTGTTCAGCAGATTTGATTAGTTAGATGAGACCGAATTGTGAAAAGACAGGGTTTCGGCTGGATACAGGGAGACGGGTAGGTAATCGAGTCCAAATGTGAAATTTCCGAGCAACTGTCCTGGCTTCTTAGCTCGACTGGTAGAGCGTTTGTCGTGTTTGGGGATACTGTTTCTGCCGCCGTTTCGAATCCAGCCGAATCCCTGATTTTCTACAGTTGGGTCTCATTTAAATCAGCAAATGTGCCAAACCACTCATTAGCGTATTTTGTTTATCTTATGGTTTCGCTTCATGATAAACACGACCAGACAGTAGGTGATTGACCCTTGACCGGAATGTGTTGCAGAACACAATGAATCAGATTCACTAATCTGTCTTACAATCATACCAATTTGAAGTCACATGTGCGCCGCCGCCGCCAGTTGCTTTAATTGTGATGCTTATTATTAACCTCAGCAGCACACGTTAGACTGAATAGCACACATCTGTCGACCGTCTCATTATGAGGCACTCGGAAACAACATTCCGAGATTCGACTGAACGCTTACCACAAATGGCTGACCAGGCTATGGGCCCCCTGCATGAGTTGGGTTAGGGAACATCGCTGTAACCACAATCACGCTAGTTGGTACGGGAGTGCATGCCTCGTTCAGATTCAGTCGTTCCACTCCACTCTCTCAGGTTATGCTGACACAAGTATGGTGCATTCTCCTCTGATCAGAGTGGCATACAATTTGCATAGTTGGATTCCGTGAACCGGATGTTGATGTTTCTCATTCTTACTTGGGTATACTGAGTCACGTCGTTCCACAACTACACAAGTATGGCAGGAACCTATTCGATTCACTGCTTGTCGAAACCCCGACACAATGGACGATCTAATAGTGCTCTAGGATATGATATCAGGACTGGATGAACAATTTCATAGTTATATCTTTTGTTATTCATCAAGCCCTACGTTCTTCGTCAGACCAATCGGATTCCACTTTTCGGTTTATTCACTAGCAGTATACATCTACAAATCCGTGCTCTTGTACCATGCATAAAAACTGCTTACTGCAACCAGTCCGAGGCCGGTTTCCTTTTCACTTACGTTCCAGGCTTAAATTTAAATGCGATTCTTAGGACTATTCTATGTTACAATGTGATTCCCCTCCATTTTGAGAGGAACGTCCTAGACCCGGGTTCCACTGTACACGGACTCCTTCGGTGGAGTCATTTATAGATACCACATACTTGTAGTCACTGCCACCTGTCCGTCGAAAATAAACTAACCCACATCCGGACCAACTCCTCTATCTTTCACACACACACACACACACACACTTAATGTGAGCAGTATTCTGTAGAGAGGTACTGTATGCTTTGGACTCAACCTTTCATGTCATATCCACGAGTCAACTCTACCTGCTTGATGCATACGATCTGCCCCCGATTGAATTGCACTGTGGAGTCATTCATCCACCAGTGCTTTGTCTTCATGTGACTTGACCGCCGTATCCAAGGGATGTCCTCCTGATTAAGAAACAGAGCCCGATCATTCTGCTATCTACTACCACCCACATTGGCCTAGTTAGTCATCTGTTCTTACATTTGACCGATTCGTTTGCCGAGATTCTGATCTACGATATCGAGATCAGTGAAGCCACAACTTTTCGCAATCAATCCGATTTTCACTCTCTCCAACACTGTAAGGTGAAATGGTTTAGTCTACGCACTTTATCTGTCAGTCTATTCGTTTCCTCTTCTGAAATCAGCTTGTACCTGCTTGAGGGTAGAGTGAGTCCTGTTCGCCTGATTTTATCTGAGGTTTGTGTGTTTTATGTTACAGTTAATCGGTTCCACTGGCATCCCAGCCACTAGTCAGTATTTTTGTATAGTGATAATCTGGTCGTTTCTACCTAAACAAGCAGGTGTAGAAGACCTAATACTTTACGCGACGACGACACGTAAAAATCTGCCCCGCATGCACCGATTAGATCAGACACAACTATGAATCTGTTGTGTTTGCGTTGCAAATCACTTGCCAAGGTGTGGAATACTCACAGCACTTTATAAAGTGTTGCAAGATACTCTCATAGATGCATTTTGTCTGTACCACTTACTTGCGCAATGTTAGGTGGGCAAAACGAAATTGTTGGCATACATCAGACTAGTATGGAAAACATAGGTCCCGTCACCATGCGAAAACTTCCCAATTCGGAAGTGAGGTCTATAACCCAAAATCCTCTACCACCAGAGTATGGTGAGAAATCTGATGGATTGTCTAGTCTACTCACTGGGTTTAACCCACGACAAGTTAGTAGTATAACACCAGTGTCTTGCGGATCGTTCAATACAAAACGTGTAATTACCGATTCGGGCATCGTAGACAAGAAACCAGTCACAGTCATGTTGGTGATGTAGTAGGAAGATGTGATTCATTCCGTGTTCAGGGATGCTTCGCTCCAAAAGCTGTTGGTAAGTGGACAAACACACACGAAACAACCACGGTCAGACTAAAAGTGATCCACGCACAATCAACCTCAATGACAGCAAGCGGCGGGTGCTTACGACTTGTGGGTCGTATGATAAAGCTATCCTTGTTGAACACTTCAATGTGCTGGGTCTCGTCAACGTTTCCATTAGACTTTTACAGCGAATCCGTCAGAAGGGTGACCTGAAATACAGTGACCTTCCGTGATCACTCCTATTTTATCTAGCTACAGAAGTGAAAAACAACACATATTGACATTGGTAAATGGATTGAGAATAACACAACGTAATGAACAAGTTGTAATACTCTACATTTTAACCACCTCGGTGGCCTTCCTCAGGAGTGTTGTAATCGAAATCACACGACGACCAACTGTTTGACTTCATTCGTACAAAAATTGGTGCGGATATCTTACAACACATATTGACGCTACAACAGACCAAAAATGACAGGCCTGAATAATCCAATCAGACTAAATCCTGACTTCGACAATTCCGATAAGGTCCTATTTGGTGGCCCTAAATCAGCAAATCAAGATAGAAGTGATAGGTGTAATGACATTCAAACTTGTTCCCCCTCTGGAGCCTGTGGATAAGTGTACTAATATACATCAAAATCCAAACAAAGTGCAAGTTTATAACACTCGGAAATAGGGACTTCGAATAGCCCTAGAAATCGTAATCGAATTGAAGCCGCCCACGCAACTAATAGGGAGAAAATCTCGGACT
Organism: Paragonimus heterotremus; assembly: GCA_013368495.1. Lineage (NCBI taxonomy): Eukaryota > Metazoa > Platyhelminthes > Trematoda > Plagiorchiida > Troglotrematidae > Paragonimus > Paragonimus heterotremus. The sequence continues at coordinate 52,750 of LUCH01000345.1, read as the reverse complement.
GGTTTCAGTAAGCAGTTTTTATTCATGAGACAAAAATCCGTACTTATGGATGTATATCAGTATTAAAGAAATCAGGGCCTGTCATTAACTGATCATATTGGCACCTGTAAAATCAGACGGTAAGTTGGTCACTGCAATACTGAGCAGAGAGCTTGGTGGATGACAGAAGCTGTTCGTCCATTCCTGATATGATATCTTAACGCGACGTTTTGAATGGTCACTTGTTGAATCCTCTACTGAGTCGGAGTTTGGATAAACGGTAAATCGAGTTAATTTTCCCCACAAGATTACAACTACTAGGTCTGGGCTTTCTGGCCTTCGGCTGACATGTCAATAAACCACCTAGGCTTACTCATTTGACATCCACTCCAGCTTACTGAGGACTGGTCGGGGCTCTGGGTTATTCCGGATTGAAGATCACTCGCATTTGATCACAGACTTCGCAATCACATGGATAACACAGCCAGCCCCTTCCGAAAGTAAGAGTTAGACTCGTGTTTTTGCTCTTGTTAGAGCTCGTCAGTAGTGCATATCCTTGCGTATCCCAGACTTATCACTCAGCTGCCTACATCGGTGATTTAAAGTTGTACACGCGATTACCTTATATAGATAAAGAGAGAAGTGGTCGTGATAGTTGTGAGGCTTGCACAAACTTGTTGTAGGCCAGTAATCGAAACGCGTTATCAAACCGCAATCCACCTTCTGGTATGATTCGTTTAATCGGTAAGACAATACAGCTATGAATGTGGGTGTGAATACAAATTCAACAAACTTCATCCGAAAATCGGACTGGTTGTAGCCGAAAATGTGTCTCCTAATTAAATTCTAGACTGGATGAATATTTATGTGGTCAATGCTAAACAAACCTTAAGGGTTTCACTCTATAAACTCAACAGGCCCGTCAAGGAGGCCCAGTGGTGAACACAGTTACGCCACTGGGTTAAGTCAAGAATAACTACCTGCATCACAATCAAGCAATGACGAAGTTACTTAGTAAAACGAAATGGGTATAGCACAGATGCTAAGTGCCAGATTACGAAGCGAAACTATAGATTGCAATTATAGTGCACTTTAAAAAAGCGTTGAGCTACGGCGCAATGTCCAGGGTCGAATGAAACATAGGTTAATTGTTCATGGAACATGAACAAATTTAGACCCGCCATCTGCGTCCAGTAGGTGGAACTACTGTAGGTTGTCAATCTGTGATTAATGTGCGTAGTCTTCTGCTGTCATCATGAAGACCTGAACTGACTAGATATGATTCGCTAACTCGCACTGGCTTCGTTCCTCGCCAGTCTAATGGGTCGATTAGGCAAGTTTACGTGGACCGAAGTGTTAAAGATCACCGTAAATGGTTCCGATTTGTTGGTCACTGTATTTAGTACAGATAGAGAATCCGAGGGTGATATCTCACTAGTTGGTACATAATCTGCCCATGAACGAATAGGGTCAAATTTCCCGGATACAAAATCAATCAGAACGATCAGAAAGGTTGCCGGTAAGCAGTAAGATCTCCTGATCGTGTAGACAGCACAAACAGTAACTTTCCCACTAACTCCTGATCATCACTCACAGGCGAATGGAGCTGATCGTGTGTGCATGATTACTCAGTCGTGCCTAATGTGAAACCAGTAGTGCAGTGGTGAGCGCGATAACCTCATAAAAGCGTGTTCGGAGCTCAAGTCTTGATCCACTTCAATGATGTACACAACTGACGAGTTCTAACAAAAGCAAACCTGCAGTCTAGTGCTCTTTTTCGAATAGGGTTAGTTAGAATATCTGTGCGAATGCGATGGCTGCGAACAGTTTCAATTGAAGAAGTCCCGTTAAATGGATTTGGGAGCTTACAAACCGAAAGTTGCTTTCAGAACTGGGCACGTCTGCTATTCGTTTTTCCTACGAGGGTGAGAACTAATGCAGAATTATGTCTAAGTCATGGTCTTTATTAGGAACACACTAGTAAAAATACAACCTAAAGCAGGTGTTCTAAGTGGGACGCGATGAAAAGATGCTGCAGTGCTGTCAAGTACGCATAGCTCATCGCCTGCTGTATTCCAATGAAGTAGGGCACAGCGCGGCACATTCTATCTCGCTAAACTTTTCATTTATGCTGAGGTCAACTAGTATTACATTGCTCTTTTTAACTTGGTTAGATCCAACTGCCACACGCTTTTATTTGAAGTCGGGGTATGGACCCAGTATTCTATATAGAACGAACGGTGTTCATCTGATGACTATAAGTAACTACACCCGTCTCCTGAAACTAGGTTGAATCGGAAACATTGAAATCGAAGGTCTGTCATACGTCCATGTTTTGATACGTCTATTAATACAAGTTACTGGCAATAGAGTGACGACCAGCCACAACAACCTGTCACTTGTGGGAACGCGCTGTGCGTGCGTATCCTATGGTGGACTGACGGAGGAACTCGGTCACCTGAACAGCCGATCGTGTACATCGTTGGTCACGTGCGTAGCCCTGAAACAGACGATTTGACTGTGGTGCGCGTGTTTTCCGTAAAGGCCCGGTGAACAAAACGGGTTTCACGTGACGGCCAGAGTGGCGTAGCATGTGCCATTGCAAGCGGCAATTCTTTTTCCACCGTGTTGTGTGCATGCGTAAACGACCTACAGACCAGACTGGAATCCTGCCTTTTGTTTACGTTATTTAGAATGTCATGTGACTCTCTTTGATTGGTTAATCTAGATTTCACGCGTTAGCGTATGCATATTTGCGACCAAATAAACAGACTGAACATTGTTGTTTTCATCACGTGACCATTCGGGTATTGGATCAAGATGGCGTCATGTGAGTGCAATAAGCCTTGGTAGTGTAGTGACCAGCGATCGTGTGGCTTTTCTAAAAATCCCGGCTGCAACCATGTTTTCCCGCTTGTTTGTTCTGTACGCATGATTTTGTGTACGTCTGCAATAGGATGCTTGATATGAACTTAGTGCCGCTTTCTTCAGCCGTGCAACTAATTGCACGCAGCGAATGTTTGCCATTGTCTTAACGACTCATCTATTATTTTACTCTTCAAGGTTGTTTAACCCGGACCTATTCGAGCGTTGTTTAACGCACTCGGAGGTTCCATGCACTTTTCGTTTGGCGCTCTTTTGAGTGCCACCGAGTGGACGGCAGCCTACCTCGTGTTTCTTTTCTTTCTCCTCTTGGTTGCTACCATTGATCCTGTCATATTTTCAAACATTGCTGGAAATATACGGTTTGTTTCTAAACCCCGCTGCGTTCTCTAGTTCGATGCGTGTTGGGACTACGTTTCGATTGCTCTTCCGGAAAGGTGTTTTAAATTGTTTATGTGACGGGTGCATTTCGTCCAATCTACCGAATTAAAGGTCACTCAGTCGAGGGCTGTGAGACATAGGATTCTGTCCACAGCAGAAGCTATTGGAATTCGCCTGTACAACCCACCCCTGTGCGCCCAGAATCTTTTTGTTCAGACTTTGGATCTGCCTTGGCCACCCCCCCACCCTGTTAGCTTGTCAAGAACCACTGTTCAGGTGAGTACTTGATGCAGTATGACATTCAGTTGACTGACCTCACTAACCGCCCTTTGCATGTTTACCCGCTTCATGATTCCCCTGTAAAATGTGGTATAAATGTGATGTATTTAGCCTGATGATGAATCACCTAAAATGAGCTTGTTCGCTACACGGTATTTTTCATGACTACGCTGGGGATTTTTACGCGATTTAAACGGTAGTAATTCCCAGTCATCCTGTGCATGAAATTGGACTGGGTGAGTTTGAACCCAGCGTCTAAGATATGCCAATTCGATCGAGGTTGGCTTATTTTGAAGGGCACATTATTCGCAATTAGTGACGGAGGCAGCTATCTCAGTACAGTGAGTCAATCCAACTGATTTCTCGACCATCATATTGTAGGGTACTGATACGATCTGTGAAGTTCATCCTCTTACACCACGCACTCATGAATATACGGAACTTATCCATGGTCCACCAGTCCGGGGTTTGAATATGACTATCCCCTCTATTCAGAAAAACAAATTTAAGTTCACTATCATTTACCCGGTACGTGGAGTTACAGAGTTTTAGACACTACTTGTTCATCGTTTTATATTTAGATGTCACATTAGTACACGAGAACACATAAAAAATGACGTTGTGCAAAAATGAATGTCGCACGTTACCTCGGCCGTTAAGCAAAGTTAATCGCGTTTGCTGTCCCCAATAAGGCGAAAATATGCCATTAGTGACCCTTCCTCAACTGTCATTTCCAGTTTATGCTGTCTACCCTCCTTAACCCCTACCTCTGTCAAGCCTTTCCCACTTGATCCTCGAACAGACGCGTAAACTTTAGTATTAATGCTCCGTCACACACCCTAAGAGTCATCCGTTGACGTGCCACCTTAGCACTGAACTGTCGATGTACCGCACCATGCTGGTCTCCACAAAACTGATCACCTACAGAAATGACTCCAAGACTCTGAGGGACACGCAGTCTGAAGATCAAAACGAACCCCAGGAAACAGACGAGGGTTACATCCTCAACAGGGTCAGTTATCCAACGAAAATGGGTCAGGAGTAAGGTGTCAGCTTCTTAGCTGTCGACTACATTAATCCATTGATCAGCTCTCGGGTCACGTTTGTGTGTCTGCGACTCGGTCGAGGTAAGTCTCCCATCTCTCCTAGTTTAGAAGAGATCCGATTGCAAAAATTCCGGCCTCGTCTAGACACAAACCAGCAGGAGAATCGCCACATGCTCCGCTGAGCTTCCGGCGTGACTTTGTAACTCAGCTGGTAGAGCAATTGCCGTGTTTGGACATGCTGTTTTTGCGGCTGGTTTTTGCGGCTGCCTTCGCAACTGATCTCCCTCTAATTCATCAAGCCTGCCAATCTGCTCATCAGTAATACAGCCCGTGTTTATCGTCTATCTATTATGTATACCAATGGTCACTTATATGATCAACATTTTACCGCAATCCTGTTACATGGCGAATACTACCGCCTACCTGATCACGAGATCGTATGCTAGTGAGGTGTGCGTAGGGTACATATTAAACGAACGGTCCACATTTTCGAGTGAGACAGAGATCGTGAGTTTGTCAGAACCACATTATTTAAGTGTAACTGCGAGCCGGTTCATTGTAAATCAATCGGTCAACAGCAAATGCTTGATGCTGAGCGACTGAAGCATTCAAGCAAAGGATCAGTTCATAATCGCAGACCATCTAATCGAAATGTCCTATCTGCATCCTCGGCTGATACATGGAAGCACCTACATACACAGATCGAGACTACATATTTGTAGTAATCCAAGTCCGTGAGACAGCCGTTTGCAGACAGCTGAACACTATAGTTTCAGGTTCACCAGTCGAATCGACAGGATTACAACCTATTATGAGTGTCCTGATTGCCACAATGCTACCAGTTCAGCAAATGTCAGTCCGATGAGCCCTCTTCAATTCAAACTACTGTAAAATGTAATTTGGTTAGTGCAATTTTGTTCTGAACCGCATAACCAGCTGCTTTACCCAATGCTATCTGCAAAAATGCTTGTGACGCAAAATAAACAATAGTTGTATCCAAGGTCCCCGGTCTTTTGTTCCTACTGCATCGTGTCTAGCATGGGGCCAGAGCCAGTTAATTATTTGCTAATGGTGCAACAAGTTTGGTCACAACAACTTCTTCAAACTCTTGGATTTCATGAACTAGTTCGACGATATCACATGGGTGCTTTTTGACTTGGCAGGAGAGAAGATCAAGGCTTTCGTGGCGTCTATGGCTAATCCAGTGTGTGCACGAGAAAGCAGTTTCATGATGTCGCCGTCTTCTTGCTACAAACCTGTGTGGGAACAAAGGTGACTGTTGGCGGAAGATTTGTGGATTGATATAGAAGTGAAGGAACCGACAATGGCAGACTGAATTCTACGACATTACTAAGTCAGTACTCAGTCTACATACTCACTGTGCGAAAGCTTTGTTGAATAATAACTACACGGGAAAACGAAATGGTGCACATCCTCCACAAACATCTGTAACTTGCTGAATTGGCCAGCAGCTATTTCCTGATCTACTATGAATAACATACTAAACAGTTGATAGGTACTCGCACTACTCACACTCTGGATCTCGTGGAGACGTCGAAAACTGTCCAGCAACCGGCGATCTCCACACGCACCAGTCAATATGTTGCCTAGATCGCCTACACAAGACATTTGGATGCGCTGATATGGTTATTGGTACCAAAGGCCTGGAAGCTCAGTACACGTTGAGAGCGGAGTGCCAATGACTGTCAAAGTGATCGACTGAACGTGAGGCTGCAAATTTTCTGTACGCTTTCCCTTTCCTAATAACCACGCCCAATTCGACAGCGACTCATCGGCCGTCGTATGCGTCTTGTCCTTCCGTTCCCGCCGAAAATCCAACTGCAACCAATAGCTGCATTAACTAAGTGTATTTCCGGACACAAATGGTGTTGCTCCGGTGACATCATTTCCTTTTATTTGGCAATACCATTTAATACATTTATTTATCGTGTTCATCCGTCAAGTTTTACAGTGATACCACTCGTACCTGAGACCACAATTGTGTCTCCTCCAAATATGCTAAATCTGTCACTTCCAAATTCTCATGTTTCCACGGCTTGCTGACAGCAAAACCCGCGACGAAGACAACCACCATGCTGAACACGAAGAGCTCTGCTGGTTCAGTTTATATTATTCACTTGTAATGATCACCCCGCCAACTATTGGTAGCATGCTTCCTCAGTCAGGTGATGAACAAAGGAGATCGATATTTCGTCTAATGAGTTTCCCAGGGCATTTTTCAGCCTATCAACATGGGTAGCAACTCATATTGATTTGATTTCCGTTCTGAATAACCCCACTCACGTTCGGTTGAGCTCCGATTTGTAGAATGTGCTAGGCAAGGAAAGGCTGGTATTTTAACGGTCAACAAGCAACATCTCGTTCTGCTCTGTCCCTAAAATGGAAGTGGAGTAAGGTAAAACACTACAGTAATGCAATATAGCAAAAAGAACGATCGTATCGGAGAAACGGTAGGCAAGCCGGAACGAATGTACAGTCACGCAGTGGGCCATGTGACATCAACATCCAAGGTTATGAGGTTAAAGTTCAACTGTCCGAGCACACTCGTTGTGCCAGCTAACATGATTAAAAGTATGCAAATACGAAGTTGAGTACGCATTGGAGTGACGTGAATGGTGAATTGGATAAATAAGTCTTCCGTACATGTTGTCTACGCTCGCACAGTGAACAGGTCACTACACTAATCCCCCGATTTGGTGGTATAGACCGACATTGATCAAACTGACCAGCGTAACATCGTGCCACAGTCGGCGAGTAGAACGTTCGGATACAACATGCCCGACGCCGATTTGCATCGTCATCTCGTGACGCCGACTTTGGTCACTAACAAGCGGTCTCTCGAAGTTCGGCCGAACTCTTCGCTGTCAGTCTACGTAACTCATGGGCACTGGTTCATTTTCCTCATTTTTCCAGATCGTCCCAGTGAATTTAGTTTTCTTCATTTTGGACTACGAGGTTAGTAGAACGCATCACATACTTCTCCACACTTAGTCTCCAAACTCTCGATCTTTATTCTAGTTGTCTCAAAGCAAGTCGTGTCTCGTCTGCCTAACTTACTGAGTTTCCTTGCTCAATTGCTCCCCTGTGAGCAACGTCTCATTCTTCACTCAAACTTTAATCTTACGTTGAATAATCTTTGCAGAGTTACAAGTGTATGGCATATGTAGCTTAAACTATTGTCGTTTTATCACCTTCAAAGTTGAACTATTCTTTTCCGTGAAGAATTTGATTGAATAGAACAACAGACGGATATTACACGATTTACACCCGTACGAATGTCGCTGCATACAACAGATCTCTTATTTACCAGTATGGGAAAGTAAGTAAGCTGAGAAAGTCAAATATCAGAGTTCACAGGCCTTGTCATTACCATGGTGTCGACAACCTACAAACAGTTGTCACCGCATCCACAGCACACGTTTGAACATTGGGATAGCAACAACTTCAGCAAAAATGCGGTGTTCGACTGTGTGAGGGTGAGTAGAGAATGCAGACCAACTTTGGCGGATCGCATCGACGATGAGTCATTGGAATGAGACATGAAACGGATGATGCAGGCTCTTTGTTTATAAGCTTGGTAATAAGGTCATGTGTTTGCGCGACTCGCTTGACGCATGTCGAGACATGCTCCATGGTTCGGGTTTGCAACTAGCGCTCGGACGTGCCTTCGTAGGGGTCTCCGCTTCACATCGTTGGCTGTGGACACCAGTGAATCTAGTAGAATCGGGTACTGGTTGTTTCACACAGGGCTTTGGCTTTCTCTGTCGTTTCATTTGTTTCTTAGTACAGATATTAGTGTTGTGACCTTTGACCACGATAACTACAGGATTTGTACGAACTTCTTTTGAGAACAAAGAACCGGATTGCGAAATCGAATGGCAAGCGATTCCACGGGGGCTTGCATTTGTTGTCTGATTACATTCGCAAGATGGACTAGGCAATACTCATACTTTAATAACCTCGTGCAGCTCAAACAGAAGTTTAAACTTGTTCGAAGTATTACCAACAGAGCGGGAAGAATCTGCACTACAGAGACAATAGAAAATAAGCGGAAAATTACCACTAATGTGTTAAGGGAAAATGGCTATCCTAACCGCTTTACAACCCGGTACACGATCATTATTAAGTCACGTGATCTTGTTGTCATGGTGGAGAAGAAGACCATCTTCATCTGTCTACTGTTCAGAAGTGACATCTTGATGGAATGACTCAACGGTCGACTGTATCACATTCTTAGGCGCGCCTTCCTAGTGGCAACACTATGGAGCTGGTTCGCTATTTCTCCCGTGAAAGATGAATTGCTTGTCCTCGATCAGTGCATGCCGTTGTACAGCGGAATATGTAGGCCGGACTAGGTGTTTGTCTAAACGTATCAAAGGACACCATTCTGTCTAGCTCGGGACCAGTTTGACCCAAACCACTAACCGCGCAGTAGGTGAACATATTGTGGATACGGACAGTCACGTTGACCCAAAGCTGACCTTCCAGATAGTTTACAGAACTACGGAACTACTCTAAGCTGGTCACACAATGAACGCAAGCCACCGCGGAAACGATTGCTATTCGACTACAAAATCCGGTTCTGTATTCTCAAAAGAAGTTCGTATAAACCCGGTAGTTGTTGTGGTCCAAGGTAACAACACTAATTCCAATACCGACTTTTTTGACTTGATTGTGTATGAATCTCTGAACAACTCATCATAATACATATATACAAACGGTCCGTTGTATGCACTCGTAAGGATGTGGCGAAATGTATCCGTGTATGAAACGTGTAGTACCAGCCCATTGTCTTAGTCGTCTTCGAAGTATCCATACGGCGACTGAAAATGGCGTAAGTTGGCGTAAGTTCACAGGGAAAAGGACTAACTTTCGTCATCCTCTGCCGAATGTTATTCCTAGACGACCGAAACTCTGGTGATGAGCGACCTACGTCATACGCATTCTGTTTGCATTTCGATAGTCTACCATTCCAAGATGAACAACACCCACTTTTGATCACAGTTTTCACAGTTAGGCAGACTTTCCAGCCAACCTTTTTCACAAAGAAGCCCTACACTTCATCAGTACAGCATACTCTTTGGGACGGCCGGGACTTGAACAGACACACTTGCACGAGACAAGTGAGTTAGATATTTCACCAATAACCTTACATCAAGTAGAAGTGAGCTATCATATGCGAAGGTTCAGTAGCATTCTTTTGTGAGTGGTGGTCAGAAGTGAACCGCAAAGTTAACACGTCTCGTCTCCAGGAGATCGAGCAACATGACCATTACTCACAAGCACACGTGACCGAGCGTTTCCACATGATAAACCAGTCCTGTTTAACGTGAGATAAATGGCGCAGAGGTCAACAACACAGTTGCCTAATGAAGGCGTGGCCGGAACGCTAGAGAGAGATGACTGAAAAGTCTGTGGGAATGCGAAAGCTTTGATCAGTCGTGAGTGATACACAAGTTGCATTACATAACAGGTCACCAGGCTGATGAGAACTCACCAGCCGGCACTATGTCCACAAAAGTGGTCGAAGCAACCCATAGGTTTGCCGTGGTGGTGATGACATAATATGTGATATGATTGTATGCGTGTCCAGACTCTGTCTATCTTTATCTGTGTCTCATACGTATAACATGCATGTTTTTTCGTTTGTGGCTGATGAGAGAAAACGAAGTATTAACATATCGCACCATATGCCTTTCTTCTACACTGATTAAGTTACATTAGACAAAATCCCCCATTACTCACCATTAAACATCTCGGCGTCTGAGAGACAACACTGAGCTGAGGACCCGTATGCATCAGAGTGCAAAATACGGTACTCCCCTAACAGAACGTGTTATCGCGATAATTTTTTCACCAAACGAAGGATACTAAAAGGTCGCAATCATATACAAAGTTGATTTATAACTTGAACTGAAAACTAACAATTTCCCAATGGAAATTGAAACACGTGATACTGTATTTTTAATTCCTCGCCGCAATCTAATAGATGTGACGCGATGTAAGATAGTGATATTGCCTAAACGCTGATCTGTATAGAAATTTTCTCCTTTTGTGGCCCCGTTGTTGAACCGAATACAAATCTTGTCAGTGCAGCTTTTCCGTTACCCTAACCACAAAATGAGAATATGGTGACGGTAAATTGCAGCGTTATAGAGATCTGTGTGGACAACTCATTAAGCACTGCTGTTCAACGTCGGATGTTTTATTCTCTAGATACCTTCTTTTTACTTGCAAATGACACACCCAGGATGCGAAGACCGTCCAGTTCAGGGTCAGCAGAAGACACTTGAAACGCATGACGGAAAGCAGTTTAGTACTTAAGAAACAGGAAGGCATGTCGATAAATGTGGGCATTGGACGTAATGAGCTAATCGAAAAACGTAACACGTTTCATGCATGAATAGCGTTTGTACAGAGACTGACCTTCTTCGGGATGTACAGGTTGTCGGTGCTATTACATTTAATAAAAGTACGGAACTGATGGTTTCCTCTGACCGAAGAGAAGTCGTAACTATTGTGATGGCTGACCAGGCTGGAAATGCGAATATTCTAGCACTCACGGGAATATCTCAACCAGGCAGTAAGATATGGTCAAAACACAGCGGATGAATCACAGACAAGAGGAGGGATCGAGCGAGTCATAAGGGAACGGAATCAGTTAAACAGAACCAGACAGAAGTGCACACCAGATTTAACTGGAAACCTCGCCAGGTGGTAGTTTGCGATCGTGATTCATGAACGCGTGTGAATGAGTGGCGTATGAATATGCGAAATTCACAAATAAGGTCTTGTTTTATTGGGCGGCCCTTCGTTACTTTATAGGCCCTCATGTGATTAATTCCCCGCGTGTGTAATGCGTAGCAAAAGGTCGTTTTTCAAGGTTTTTTTTGTTAACTGGTCTGACGACTACATGAAACCAAAGGCGCTTGGTGAAACAAGTAAGACCAGCTGACGCATCATCATAACGACCGCAGAAAACAGAGTTTGACGAATCACCTAAGGCGATTTTTGCCTATCCATCCAGTCTACCAAAACACTCATTGACGGAGACTCCGCCATTTCATGCACTCAATCGTAGGACAATATGAAAGTCTGGCGCAAACACTTTCGCAGCCTACCTACTTACCAACTTACTAACACTGACTGTGAGACCGTGAACAGCCTGCCGTAACAAGATGTCAACGGCTCCACTTATCCTCATCATAGGATTGGCAGAGATGCAGAGCGCTACTGGACAACTGTGAAGAGAAGTGGCCGCAAGTGAAGGTGGATCCACACGGGAACTTCTGAAGGATGGCGGATCACTTTCGGAACGTACTTCGATCCTATTGATTCAGTCGATCTGGAAACAGGAAGCGGTCCCCAAATACTTCATGGATGTCCCGAACGTGAATTTGTTCAACAGACAGGGTAACAACCAGTGCACTGGCAGTCATCTTGACCACGGCCTGCTGAACTGTGCTGAAATGGTGCTAGCAAGAATTCTGCTGAACCGACTCAATGCTGAAGTTGTGGAAGCCAATGCCTTTGAATATCAATGTGGATTCCGGACAAGTCGCGGTACGATTGATAGGGTGTTAGCTGCCAGACAGATTCTGCAAAAGTGCAGGGAAAACAATCAGTCACCATATACCATGCTTTTGGATTTCACTAATGCGTTTGATTCGCTGAGCCTTGAGGCATTGTAAACGATGCTTGGCAAATTTGGATGTCCATGTCACTTCGTCAACTTGATTCGAATGTTGCATGTGCGTACGAAGGCGAAGGTACAATCGTGTGGATCGACCTCTGGTAATTATGACATTGTCAGTGGCGTGAAACAGGGTTGTGTTCCAAACAGAAATCAGTTTAGTTTGTACTTTACTTTAATTCAAACAATTGCTCTTCAGAACTCGGAGGACGTTGTTCAAACTGAATATCGCACTGATGGCCACTTGCTGAATATTCGAAGTTCCGGTAACCCAAGTCCTTTACTCATTTCAGCAATGTGCATTCTATCGTTTGCAAATAATAGTGGGCTACCTACAACGACTGGTCACGCCCTTCAACACAGGTAAAACATATCTCCTCTTTCAACTTTCTCTGAACAGAAAGGAGGATTAGCCTATGTCTGCAATCCGAAACAATTGAGATATTGTGGATAGCTGCACATAATTGTGCAACCTGCATAGCAATCTGACAACAGACTTGCCCGTAGACACCCCCTTGTGAACTGATATAGTGAATGCTAACTCTGATTTCGGACGTCCAGAAACACGTGTATGGAGGAATTATAGCATGAGAATGGAAAGCAAGCTGCCTATCTACCGCTCAATGGTGCTGTCTACACTGTTGTAAGACAGTGTAACTTGCACAGTGTATCACATGGTTGACGGCATCCGAAACGGATTAGCTGGTCGCAGTGACCGAAGCCAAAGGACGTCTGCGCTCCAAACCATCACCCCAAGTGGCTTACGCTGCACCACTTGCAGTCCCACACACACACCACGTATCCAGTGTAAAACCGAAAGAATAAGACCAGTAGGTGTGTGTGAAAGGCCTTCATATCAAGCCGGTCAATGCTGGTTAGCCAATTGAATGGTTAGCACGAAAAGGAAATCCTTATCTCTCAGAAAATAAACCGATAGAGAGAGTGCAATGACAAGATATAAACTGACAAGGAAAATGTGGAAAATGTAATACGAAAAGCAGTTTAGTATACGAGTGCCTGATAATGCATTCTAGAGAGGATAACGTTGAAAAACAAAACTCAAAGTTTAATTACGAAAAGATCAGACAGACGACATGCAATACACCAACAAAGCTCTAGAAAAGAATGGATAGAAGATTGCAGACATCCAAGTTTCTGAAAAGGGGAGTGGATTAGTTGCCAAACTACCATGGTCTTGGTCGATGCAATCATTAACAAAATCAGAACGGATATGCTGATATGATCTATCTGAGCACAACGTACTCGTCGTCTCTTCGCCGAAGGTGCATTATGAGTACGTTGGTGACCTACTAATCCAAAACGGCCAGCGCATTCGTGGCTTCATACATCGCAACGCCATATAGTCATGTCACCACGACCTATGGCACCGATGGTTCCTTTGCGTACCGCGCGCTTTCGTTCTCGACCACGCAATAACCGCTCGTTGAACTCGCGGACGCCCGTCCGGATTGTATTCCTCCAGGCCGTCCGGTTCCCAACATCCAAAATCAATTTTACAATGAGCAAGACTTACCTGCACAGCATCTCGGTATCTCAGCTTTGGACCACCAGGATTTCGCTTACCTGATCTCAGTTGTCCAACAATGTATCAACGGAATGTGTGACAAGCGAGCCATGTTCATCTGGAATGTGAACCATGCATCTTGGTAGTTGATAATCGGACATGATTCCGAACACTCCGGTTATCCGACGAATGAACACGAACGGTGTTGAAGTTACGTTGATACTCAGTCGTCTTTTTGGTTAAGGCACCTCCGTATGATGGATGACAAACGGATTCTGAAGCATTTGCTATATGAGCAAGTGCAAGTAGTTAGGCGATATCCGAGTGATAAAAACTGTACTGTAGCACTTTACTGTCCAAACATGCATTTCGCCTTGTAGTATGGCTTGTAGTCCGTTTAGATGCTTGAAACGGATGGTCTGGAGGAATGCGATCCGGATGGGTAACCAGAGATTTAATGAGCAACACTAGTGCGGCTGTGAATTGGAGTGCATGGCACGCAAGAGAACCATAGGTTCCGTAGGCCGCGATGGTATGACTATATGGCGTTTTGGCATTCTACCTTTTATTTTCTCGTGCGTTTTTAGTGCACTGTACGACGAAGCTTCTGTTTGCCTTTTGGTCAAACGTTAATTTGTTACTTTTCTTCTTCCTCTTATCTAGAGCGAAATACATTGCACTCTTGTATCGAACTACTTCTCGTTTCGTGTTTCCAACATGTTTCTTCCCAATCTAAAGGCTACCATTGTATTCTCCCCAAGTTTTGTTTCCGAGTGACAAGGATTTCTTTTTCATCCCGGGTTACTATCTGACGAAGCAGCTTTAGCTGAATGAAACACGAAGGCTTCCACCCACACGACTGTTTGTTTTACTTCTTCGAGTTTGCACTGGATAAGTTGTGTGGATGAGTGGAACCATAAGCGTTGCAGCGCAAGCTACTTGTGGAGACCGTTATGCGCAGACACCCTTCGTCTTCCGTCATTGTGGCAAGCTAACGCAAAACGGACATCACCGACCATGTCTGACTCTCTCTAGCTTGGTTGTGTTGGATCAAACTCCGATTAGTTTAGCTTGTCCGGCGCTAGACGTGCTCAGCTTTGTCTGCACAAAACATTCCGTATCAATCACTTTGTTAACCGCGATTTAGAGGACGACGCATCGGTTTTCCGACAACTGAGCTGTGTGCTGAGCTGGTAGTGAATTCTTGGAGGATCCCACTCGCCAGTTCAGTGCAAAACATCGGCTATGTTTGTATTTATTAGAAGGTTGGAGAAAACGTCTGTTAGGACAGGCGGTATTAACAACCTGCGCGAAGTTCACCAAAGGCACACATCAACCGGTTACTGTTCTACAAATTATGTTAAGCCGCTTCCAACAGTGCGTTAGTCGTCTCGATCGATAGTGTAACGAGTGAATGACCGCTCTACACAAGATAGTCAGAAGGTACATGTATCCGCCATAGTTAACATATGAGTACAGAAACTTTGGTTATCGGATTGGTAAAGGCGTGATTTATTTTGTACGTGACATTCAACGGAAACACGTATTTCTTCCGCAGTATTTGATAACGAAGCAATACTTCGACTAAATGAGATCGTGCAGAACCCTCATCTTTGACACATTAGCTATTTCAAATCGTTTCACTCAAATCGGACATCAACATATTCTACAGCTTGTGTTCCGGGTGAGGATTGTTAGAACGCAAATTATCGACGGTTTCTTCCTTGATAAAAACGTTACAATTAACATCCGTGTTTTCATAGCCGTTTACAGACTAGAGTGTTTTCGTCTGTAAATGGTGCAGTAGAATGTTCTACCAGTGTCGCACCAGCCAGAAGTGTTCGAATACGTTCAGTTTCAACAAGATGGTGCTGCACCACATTACTCATGATATGTATGAGAATATCTGGACGAAGCACTCACGTGATGGTAAATCGGTCCATGTGGATAGTACTTCACATGGTTTTTTCTCTTCCGGCCACATCAGAAACCGCTACAAGCCATGGAGGAGCATATAATGTCCATAAATTTCAAATGCAGTACAATTTCTGAGTCTACTGTGTAACGCATGCTGTCATTATATCCAAGGAAATGCTCTTGTATAAGCAAAAACTAGGAACAACAGAAGATTTCTTGTAAATATGTGGTTTACATACCAGTGCTTCTCTCACGTTTTTGCACACTATTTGACGATGACGATGAGTTGTCGGTGCAGAAGCGTATCACTAGCTATAAACGAATAATTGATATAATCAGTAACCCTAATCAACTCTGGTTCGACAATGGGATTTGAGCAGGCCTGTTGACAAGTATTCACCCAGCAAACCAACATTCTGTTTCATTCGTGGTGAAATATAGTAGATTTCATTGAGGCACCGTTTTTAACTCACATTAGTCTGAATATGAATGACAATACTTTTTGATGACAGCGCAAACAAGAATATATCACAAAGATACAGTCAGTTTTTCCTAATGGGATGCAACAGCATCTACGTAACAAGTGAGGTTGATCTGTAAAGTAGAGAACTAAGCTCACTCAGCGTTAGTTGGTTCTCCATAGGCATAAACGATTGAAGGGCTTTTCTTCATGTATATTTAAAATGAATCTTCAACGATTTTCAGGAATCTGACATCGATATAATTTTATACGCCACCAAACGTATAAGAATACTGTCTTTACGAGGCTTCCGTACAAGGGTGCTTTTAGTAGCAGTAGACAGGACGAGAAGCCATCAATTATCCCCAAATACAAATTGGGCCAGAAATGAGTTGGCGACTGATCGGGGTCACCGGGACATGCAGTTGTAGCCAAAAGCCCCGGCTGGCGCTGAAGACCTTTCTACAATATGCTTGTTGATCCGACATAAAGTATGCTGATATACGGGACTACAAATGAACGAAGACTGATTAAATTTGAAACTGAGTCAGGAGGGTCGCTGGAGAATGTTCTTGCCGCCCTCTACACGTGTTGGTGAAAAAAACTTCTCATACTTTAGTCTTCTGCAACATTTTCTGGGTCTCCAGGTACACCGGATTCTTCCGTTTTCCAATTAAACCTATTGCGTTGGAAGAAGGGATGCTACTATCGCCCATCCAAAGATACTCATAAACGTATTTTGCACAATGAAGATGCATGAAATGTTTGCGAAATTTACCATGTTTGCACCATCACATGTCACTTCCGTTGAAATTGTGCACAAGCTGGAGGCTTGTCGACGTGGATTAATTTATGTAATTTCAGTACATTCTGTTTATTGTTTTTGTCATCCCGCGCCAGTCTTAGTCTGAAACGTAAACAACGTAACCCAGTTTTGAATGTCTAGTGGCTATTGTTGATAGTTTTTGTTAGTACAGACTCTCCACCTAAGTGATAGTCACATTTAGCACGATCATTATGCTGATGAAGATAGGTAGACAGTACATCTGTCAGCATCCAGTAACAAGTTTTCATTGATGCATTTCAACTATACGTGTGTTCCTTTATTTGATACGCTACCCTTGCAGTTCAGATGAAGCAACGTAAGAAAGTTGAACATGGTGCACTATCAGGGCCGCTAGTTACTTAATGGGGAGAAAACGACGGGAAAGGTTAACGGGACTCTCATCCTTGTTATACTGACTACGTTCCCGTTGCTTTCGTTCGACATTCGTACTCAAATATAGGAGAACTCAGCTATCTAGACGGATGAGACCGTAACTATGCCTAGCATTTACAGAACTTAATCACAAAATAGCCAATTTGTGGAGTGTTGGTCTGCAGGCAGGAACAATGTCAGTTTTTGATGGTGACGCTTTCAGTCGCTTATGCCTTTTGATGTTGATGAATTTCAGCGTGAAGTGTTCGAGAAATCTCATCTGGACAGTCGATCATATGAACTACGTAGGGGATTCCCTATGAAACAGTGAGACGATGGGTGGTCGAATCTGTATGTGAAATTTCTGAGCCTCTTATGTTGTTTTGTAGCATAGTTAGTAGAGCGCCTGTCGCCTATAGGTATGTTGTTTCTGACGTTGGTTCGAATCCAGTCGAAGCCCGGATTTTCCATAACGGGGTCTCCTCCAAACTATCAGATCTACCGTACTACTGATTAGTAGTATGTATCCTTGCTACCACCAGGATTTTAACTTTGGTCACGTTCCCCTGTCAATTAAACCTCCCACTGCTTATCAATAATAAAAATACCGCCCAATAAGTCTAGTAAGTTCGACGATTTCAGCTGGGAGTTAAAATCGTAGTCATCGATTGTAGTCTACATGACGGTTTCTGTGTCCCCTCCCTAGACGACTGGGCAACATAAAGATTACTCTCAAACGAATGTGGCTGATTAGTTGCATTTGACAATTCGGTCGCGGCTTGGGTTAGACCAACGGTCCCAACATGGATATGCACCACTGACGAGCCTTAGCAAAAACAAAGGTAGAGTGGTACAACATTTTTAGTCAAACTGAGTGGAGCTAATCTCCCTTAGACTTTTGACAGTGCCACTTCAATGTTCAACGGGCAAACATTCGATCAGCCAGATCGCTTTTACACATAAGGTTATCGTGTAGCTACGCGCAAAGCATGTGTTTTCGTATAGCTGAGTATAAAACATCCTCCCTCAGTTACGAATTTAAATAACGAAATCAAGACTGGTTTTGCAAGATGGTAGTACCATTTCGTATGTTCTCGTCAGTTGTTACAAGTATGGTTGAATGCTTGTTTTGAACTGGAACAGCGGAAGCTTGCACAAGAGACCAATAGGGGCACAGAAATCTTAACCGAAAAAATCAACGTCGTATAGTTCGACTGGTTTGTCCGGCGAGACCGGAATGGCGATGAGTACAGTCGTTTATCGATCCGTGACCGGATTACCACCTCAAGCAAATTCGGTCAGATTGGTTAGTTGGTCTCACAACCATAACAACCTGAGGTCAAAAGGTCACTGTCGAAGAAAGTCTAGTTCATCCGGCAAACGTGTGTGTGTGTGTTGTCGGCTTGGCCACCAACTGCGAGTCGTAAGCCTAATTTTTGTCAGTCCAGTATGGATTGTCGCGTCATACGGATTGGACTGTAGTTCAGACAGTTAAGTGTTAACATACGCAAGAATGTGCGGCAAAACGAAACGCAATGTTGGGTGTATTTATTTGTCCTACTTATGCACGCCTCAATCAGTGTTGATTAAGAAACAAAGGGTCGAGAGGAAACTAGGTAGAAATTCACAGCGTTCCCCGGCGTTCACGCTGCTCGGCCGAATTTTTTTTACCGTTATTTTGACTCCTGCTACAATTGCGAACGCCTACCTGATGACCGGTACTCTGTTTTCCACTACGCAATGAATCAACAAGGCTATTCAAGTGAATGAAACAAACGTTGACATAGTCGAAACTCGGTACTAGTTCCGCAGATGGGGGAGAGCCAGCTGAGAAATACTTGACAACCTCAGTAAAATTTAATACACATCTCATCCGCTTAGAGCGAGAGGAGAGGGCGGTGATGACCTGTAGGGATGTGAAGATAAGTAAAAAGGTTATCAGATAGCAAACACAGATATTAGACATTTGCCGAAAGATAGCGGAAGCATCCCACGTTGTTGTATACGGCAATGTGATCCAGAAGATGGATGACTAAATACTTCTCAATTGAACAGAGCAAGAGAACTGCAAGTGACTGTGCGAAGAATTCGGTTTCACCTCAGTAGTGTGTCATACACAGATCATCATCAGCTAACAAAGATACCCGTATTTACTGACCCACATATACAGTATCGATTGAAAGTAACACAATGTCACGTTACCTGGACGGATCGCCGGAATATTATCGCCTTCAGTGAGTAGAATAACGATTATTGAGAAGTTCCAGATAACCAGATTTGCCTCATAAGTGTTATTCTCTATTTTTTGACTCTGAAGAAGAGTAGTTGGAAATGGGTCAAGGAAAGACTCATAGAGTTAGACTGGAAAGGACCATAGAGGAGGAGATTTCGTCGATAGCATGTTTTCTCCCTCTCTATTTCGTTTGGAGCAACAGATAGAACGGTCCAATTATTACTGTTGGAATCAGTTCTACGACAATAATTTTTGATTGTGTACAAGTCGAAGTATTATCAAGACGCCCAACGGAAAGACTAAACTTCTTAATGAACGCACCTGGCCCAAAGGTGTGTACCGTAGAGCAGCGGATGAATGATAGAAAACGAGAAATAGTAATCTTTTTCGAACTAATGGCTAGCCTCAATCCATCGACCATCAGGATAGACAAAATTGGGGCAGTTCGCCAGATCTATATCTGCTTGACACAAGCAACTCTGCAGGTGAGACCAGTATACTGTCCGGTTTTGTCGAAGTGATAATCGATATTAGCAAGTCATCATACCGTATCAGCACTGTGTCTCATTTGTGACGGTCAGCGAACCTAAGTTCCAGTATGACTACAATCAACGCAGTTGTCATAACACCGGATGTCTATAATGACCCATTAAACCTAAGTTGTTATGGTTATAAGGTGAGTTAAACAATCTGGTCAAGGTCGTTCTAAGCGATACCTCGGTCAGGAATCGATAATCGATTGTGTCTGTATTGTCATTCTAATCTTATCGGTTATAGAGCAAACCAAGTGTCCTCTCAACCATAAGACATAAGAAAAGATTTACATATTACAACGATGAACTCGTGTAAATGGATGGAATGAATGTGTAGTGATTGTCTCATACCCGGTAGTAAAAATCTAACATACATTTTTAGATGGCTTATAGGCTTACAGATTAATACGACAAACGTTCTACCCGAAATCATCCATCCGAGGTCTGCCGAAGTCAACCGACTGGTCTTGGCAATTCGTGATGATTCTGTAATGAATGATGTCAAGCAAATGTAATCATGAATAGGAATAAACGTACATTCAGGGTAGTTAACTCGAGGAAGATAGAACACGGATACGTTGCGTCGGATGATGATAAACTAACACAGTCAAATCGGCTAATCATTATGCTACAGGTGGTAAGAATACTTGCCAGATTAGAAGAGGAAAATGCAAAAATAGACACGTCAACGGAAGTTATAGTATTGATCTAACCTTTTCCCGCGATTATCGGGGAGATATAATTATTTGCCGATGGGTGGATAAAACTTCTACCACAGTTGATCAGGTTCATAGACGTCGAACATCACAACTAAGCTGTGATAAGCAATCTCAGAACATCCAACCGGTCTTTCTGACGACCTTCTAGATTGGTTCTGATCACCTCAGATTGATTACACTTCAATTACACTATCATTCTATCAATCAATCAGACGTTATCTACAGCTTTTGAGTTACACTTATTCGAAGATGTTCATATCGAAAACGGTCATGTTGGTCACTTTCGGCAGTTAGCTAAAGGCATGTTTTTAGCGAGATTTCGCTGATATACCAATTGAGCCTGAGGTCCGGTAAGGTAGAAAACACAGAGAGACTGAACAGAGCAACAAACCCGGTTGTATACTCTATCTATCCTCTTCATTGGCACCGCAGAATTGTGGCACACTGGTAATCGCCCGAGTACGTATTCTTCTCCATATCACTTCGATCGTATGCCGACGTGCTGGCCTTGAGCCAATGATAGCCGAATCTCACTGTGCGCCTCATACTTACACCTGAGAACAGTCACGCTGTGGACTGTGGAACAGATAAATGGAACAGAAACCGTTGGACAACCTAGTTAATGAACATCCTTCGATCAGAGAAGGAGTCGGAGGAGGTGTGTTCTTGACGAAGACTAGACGCTGGTTTATCAGAGATATTTTTCAGTAAAAGTCTGATTCAAAACCCGCAGTCTTTGACAAAATAATGGACAGCTTCTGTTTGCACAGATCAAAAATACACATGTTTACGAATGGGCAAATCAAACAATTAGACTTAGTTAGTATGGTTTAGTTGGCTCGGATCTCTCTCGGTAAAAACGTCTTTCATCACTCTCGATTCACCCCACTTTTACACACCTGAATTAGTCGGGACGGAGTGATCGCCTAAATGTTCCTTACTGAATGCCATCCATTCCTCAGCTGACTGATTTTCACATCCTTTACTGCTCCGCCTAACTCGACACCAGATAGCGTGTAACATGTAGAGTTGGACAAGAAAACTGGCAGTACTTCTGATGTAAGACGATCTATACACACATTAACCGTTATATCAGTCGGTTACAACAGTAGCAGCTTTGAGCATCCAATCATTCTGACCGCACACTATCCATTCTAAATGTCTTCCCAGTAAGTCCGTGAAGTTCAGCTAACGGACGTCGTGATACAAAACACCAACCTCACTCTTCACAGTTGGACAGAATGCAGTCCAACCATGGACTGAAGTACTAGCACCTCATATTAGAGGAATGCCCACATCATCATTTAATCGCACATCCTTGAGAGTCCACACTGGTACTTTCTACTTAACTTCCTGTGGTGAAACTTTGACCAGTCAACCCGTTTTTGCATTCCAAGAGATCACCAGTTTCTGCATTTAACTAGTCAGTATGCTCAGTTAGTTGGAACAGTGTTAAGTCAAACAAAAGTCTAATTAGCTGATCGAACGATATTTGACAGAAGTCACTTAATCGATCGACACCAAGAAGCAAGCAGTGTTAACAATTATAAGTTGATTCATTCACTCTGAGTAAGTCAATAGTCAGCGAATGCACATGCAAAAGTATAGCAGGGAACGAATGGCAGACACGATTCTTAATGTTGGTTAGCGGCATCCGAAACGGATTAGCTGGTCACAGTGACCGAAGCCAAAGGACGTCTGCGCTCCAAACCATCACCCCAAGTGGCTTACGCTGCACCACTTGCAGTCCCATTCACACACCACGTATCCGGTGTAAAACCGAAGGAATAAGACCAGTAGGTGTGTGAGTGAGGCCTTCATATCCAGCCGGTCAATTCTGGTTAGCCAATTGAATGACTAGCACGAAAAGGATAACCTTATCTCTCGGAAAATATACCGATAGATAGAGTGCAATGACAAGATATAAACTGACAAGGAAAATGTGGAAAATGTAATACGAAAAGCAGTTTAGTATACGAGTGCCTGATAATGCATTCTAGAGAGGATAACGTTGAAAAACAAAACTCAAAGTTGAATTACGAAAAGATCAGACAGATGATTCATCATTCAGTGCACCAACAAAGCTGAAGAGGAGAATGGATAGAAGACTGCAGATACCCAAGTTTCTGAAAAGAGGAGTGGAGTAGTTGCGGAAAGACCATGGTCTTGGTCGATGCAATCATTAACAAAAACAGAACGGATATGCTGATAAGACCTATCTGAGCATAACGTACTCGTTGTCTCTTCGCCGACGGTGCACTATGAGTAAGCTGGTGACCTACTAATCCAAAATGGTCAACGCATTCGCGGCCACACACATCGCAACACCATATAGTCATGTCACCACGACCTATGGCACCGATGGTTCCCTTGCGTACCGCGCGCTTTCGTTCTCGACCACGCAATAACCGCTCGTTGAACTCGCGGACGCCCGTCCGAATTGTATTCCTCCAAGCCGTCCGGTTCAACGCTAAGTCTGCACAGCATCTAAGTGAACACATACGAAAACAGTTATTGACAATAGCATTTTACCGATTATGTGTAAGCATACGAAAGTGTGTGCAACTCAAAAACATCTACCGATTTATCCTTCAGCCAGTTTACAGCACATTCAGGAGTTGCATGAAGGAAAACCTAAGTTGAACGTCTTATAGAACAAGACGTTTTAAATACCCATATTCAGTGAGACCATGAATCCCGAGAAGCTTCCTAAAAGCAAGCCAACTCTTACCTGACTTTCCGTATTTTTGTTGTAATTTGGTAATTTGTGTAATTAGCCCGTTTACCGAGGACATCAATGGAATTCGAGTGATTTAATGTCAGTATTCTGAAACCTGTGTTTTCTAGTTGTAATACCAGATGCAAACACGAACCGGCGGATAGGTGTACAAACGAAGACAGTGTTGGTAGTTAAGAGAAAAAGGTTGAAATAGATAGAGCTTAAAATGACTAAGCGATCATTTTGCTCACGTTTTATTCATTAGTCAATATTAAATGCAGGGATAATTCAGGCGGACTTCCGTCAGCTATTGCTCTCAACATTAGCCTTGCTGTTAGAAAAATCTGTAACAGTTTATCTGTCTCACGTAAAAGACGGACAACAGATAAACGGAGCACTCCAAGGTAACCACAAAATGCGCAAATCTAGGATTCCCGGTGGTATAATGGGTATCGGTAAGTTTAAACCCATTTCATTGCCATGGTTAAATTAACACGTGAATGTGTGTAAAAATTGCGTCATTCACAACTGACAATGAAGGCTATGTGCACCATTCCGTCTCAATAGCTTCCGTACACGGGGGAGATGTTCGAATCTGTAGTTTAGTGATAGTTACTCGAAGATCTGATTTGCAACAACGGTACAAATATGAAGAAAAATAGATTACCTCTCAAAAATAGAGCACAAAATTCGTAAAAACATCGTAATCCTTGGCTTGCTGAAATGCACACAACATGAGCCGCAGTGTTAACCCCAGGCGAACGTCGACCACCACCCTAACACCAAATACCATAGGTCGCAAGTGACGTGAATAAACGAACGAACAGAACTATGATGCTCGAAGTATGTGTGTGCTTAGTGCGCAGAGTTGATCTCTGACTCGCTTTCTTTCAATGAAAGGTGAGAGCGCGATTGTGAGCTCTAAGTATGACTCACGCGACTGGCCGATACGCCCAGAATGATCACGTGTCCAACCCCGATAAACACACCAGACCTCCACACCGAAATTAGGGCGAGTCATTTGGTTCCATTTTCCCTGCCCACACATCGATTCACCTAACCCTTTAAGTGACACAGCCTGCAGGCGTTGAGCGTAGCAGTAAACAATCGTCCATACAGCGTGGGTGTAGAAAGGAATCTACCGGAAGGACTAACAGCAAAACAGCCGCCATCAGGGCAATCGATGAGGTCTGTTAGTCGTTGTGAGAACAGAGGAAGTCGCACGCAATCAACAAGATGATTGTCAACTCAACTGGTTAAGACAGTTCATGAGATTATTGGAAAACTTTTTAATTTTCGCAAGCATCCGGACAATGCAACTTGTCCTGTGGGATGTTTTGTTGCACAAGTCCATAATTTTCTGATGGCGTTGTGGTAATCAACATCAATTCACATACCCAGTTTACATTTCAATTTCCACATTTCAGAATCACTTACTTTCCTAGTTTCAGCGATCAGCATCACTCTGGAGCTGTTTATGGTTCCAGGGGACACCACAGGACAAACATGTGATGTTTGTATACACCTCTAAGTGTTTCATGTGGTTTAATCAGAGTGCGCTGTTTCAAACAAACCGACTGTAAATGTTAACGTACAAATAGATAAGCTCAAACAAAACGGTTAGAACACAAACAATGATTGATACTTATTTTCCGTCCTGATTAAACAGAAGAGAATTTTCGTTAACATGAATAGGCTTTATTCATGTCAAACAAATAAGAGAACTGGGTGGATAATCAGTCAGTAGGTGAGAAAAGGTCATGGAGTCCAGGACAAGGGAAGGATTATGAAAAAAAATTCTGGGTACGTGATGCCGGTTGCCTCAGCAAACTGCGAGCATCTTGCATCAGAATGACGTAACAGGATTTGCATTACACAATAACACGACCGGTGGTTCGGATGGGTCTGGTGACTGTGAGCACTGGTTATTTACGATACTGCAGACTGCTGCGCTCATTTAGACAAATGTTCCTTCACATTGGACCTCAAACATCTTTCCGTTCTGGTTATATAACTTTCGCCACAGTTACAATTAAACCGGTAAACCGGTAAGTCGCACGGACGGATTAACCTCCTTTGGCTGAAATCACAGGAAGTTTTCAGGTCGAAATGAGTACACAGAGTTCAGCTGCGTTAACTGTTCGTTTGCTTGAATTTATTACTTATTAGGTTGCATGATGCATACTGTGCTTGTCCCTATACGAATATGCCTTTTACTCACAGTGACCACACGTTCAGATGGAGTTCTTAGTATATTATGTATCTTTGGAATCTTTTTGACTAACCATCAATTTGTAGTAAGAA
This sequence comes from Paragonimus heterotremus, assembly GCA_013368495.1. Taxonomy (NCBI): domain Eukaryota; kingdom Metazoa; phylum Platyhelminthes; class Trematoda; order Plagiorchiida; family Troglotrematidae; genus Paragonimus; species Paragonimus heterotremus. The sequence continues at coordinate 26,860 of LUCH01000345.1, read as the reverse complement.
CGTGATCAAGTCTAGCTCCTCCGCAACACGGTCTTGTGTACAGAATCGTGGTACTCACCAGTGCGCTTTTATTTTAGGCTAGCGTGAAACTACTGAAATTCAAGTATTGACCAGACCACGTGGATGTCCTGTAGACAGCTTTTTTCGTAGTCATATTACCGACGAATTATGAGTATGTCTAGAAACTCTAGACACTGTCTGGTCTCAAGTTCACATCTTATCTTGTGATTGGAACGACGTGTATTTAAGCGTTACATCAAGTCATCTTGTATCCGTTGTCGTACCCCCAAATAGTTGAACCAAATGCAACCATTGAATCTAGATACCTTGCATTTACCGCACTCCACTGCAACCACAACAGAAGTGGGAAGTCAAAGATGATTAAGAAATGGAGCAGTGCAGCCCGGATAGCACCCCCGACAGTGACATATACCCCACTGCTTGCAAAAACGTGGCGAACCGTCAATAACGAATGAATGGGACAGACCCATTGGAACCGTCACTACAACCATGTCTGTTCACTACGGCTGTACGCAACTGCACGGCGGCCTACGGCAGTTTCTATCGGGCACTAACAATTCGAAATCTCATTTGTTGGTCTGGGCAACTGTGACAAGTAACGGGCTCTTGCCGGCCCATGATGTCAACGTTCAACATCTGAGGGACTTCGAACAGTTCAAACAGTAACACATAACCCAATCGTTTCCATTGCTGGTGTTAGGTTGAAACGGTTTGAAACAGTACCTCTGTTCAATATGCGAATAGTGCAATTGAACAAATGATGCAAAAGTCGGCGAAGCAACCAAAATGATGGGTGACACTACAAACCATTCAAACTAGTGTCGATTTTCTTATAAAGCGAATAGGCTACTTCATCTGTGTATACGATATGTCGTGGCTTTAAACATCTACTTTCGATTCACTTCTACTGAGAATCTATACAACTTTAAATCTGCCATATTTATTGAAAGGTTTAGTAAGCATTTACCGTCTTGCACTGGAGTCGTTAAAACAAATCGCTGCTGATATAACAATCGCGGTTTCGTAAGTTCTGATGAATATTGGTTTTTCATCCAGTTACCGCCACCCATTCTAACCAGTTCACCCTAATCATCACAGTTCCATTGCGTTCTGTGTTGATCGAATAAGACAAGCGTTTGACGATTGAGTGGAATATGGAAGCCTGACTGAGTCACTGTAATTTCATGTCAAAAACTGAAAGAATGTATGGAAAGTCCAGTATGAAGTATTCAACGACAACATGCTCAGTCCACAAGCACAAGGTGACGGTATTTCAGTCTACGCATCTGAACACCTTGCGTTCCACACCGTCAGAGGTGAAACTTCAGTTGCTTTAAATTACTTAGGGGAAAAAACAGAATTCAAAGGATTTAAATAAAAGAGAAATCATGGTATTATAAAGTTAATGCTATATCAACAGAGTAAGAAAGCACAATGTTGGTATTCATTTGGTCACTCAATGGGCTCCAGAACAAAATGCTAAGAATTAACTGAAATTCGAACTGAATTCAAATTATCATGTTAAACACGACTCCCAAACTGTTTGACTTCATTCGTGCTAAATTTGGTGCGGATATCTTACAATCTGCACTGTTGTCCCGAAAGACTTTCCAACAAACTGTCTGTATTCTCCAAAAATATAACTAAACGAAAACTGACTAACTATGAATGTGCAGTTCCACTAGATCGGACAAGGGATCTTACTGATTTGTCTGTGAGCTTGTGATCTCTCTCTTTTTAATATACTTGGAAAGACCAGCTTTCAGTAGCATAATATACATTATAATAGACTGTAGATGATTTAGTATTCCGTCTTCTGAGGAAATAAAGCTAAGACTTTTAAACTAAGAAAAATTCACTTAAGTTGCAACTGCTTTGTCACAGGCCATGGTGAGGATGTTTTACATATCCTTGAGTTTTCCAACTTTCAACTTGATTATTATGACATTCCAATTGAGTTCCACGGGGTTGTCATGTCAGAACAGACACAAATACAAACTTCAGGAATTGATCATAGACGATTCTAGATCTACTGACTCCCCAATCAGGTATAATGCAATCAGCGACCGCATCTGTTTGCTCACGCTGTCATTGTGTTAGTGCATGGAACAGACTCGAGTTGCTGGTTTCTGATAACATGCTGAAGGCATTCCAACAGAACCATAAACCTAGTGTACAGGGTTCCTTAGAATGTATAGTTTATCCAGATAAAGGCTACCTTCAACAGACAACCGAAATCGTACGATAAATGAGATGTGTATCGCTAGCGTAAACGTATGTGAATACACCCATCCACACCATTGGAAGTGTAACGAATAGATGGTGCAGTTACTGATGCAACCGCAAAGTTGGATCACAGAGAGCATTTAACATCCTAAAAGAAAAAGGTATTAGAACAGAGCGCTAAACATGGCCAAACGGGCGTAGTACTGATCGGCAAATATCGACTGACTTCCTGGTTTATGGAATTTCCATAATGGTTGCCTGTCCTCCTTGTTTGTCATGGGATGAACAAACCGCACCGAGGGCGATTCGTCGTCGGTGTGTCTGTACCCACATAAAAACGAGCAAAACCTCACCACTGACCAATCCGCTGAACCGGTAATCCTGTATCCAATCAGAAACTGGACCTGGCAGAATGTGCGACCGGACCGGCATTGATAAGCAGCTGCATTGGCGCCCCGTTTAGTGTGTTCAGAATCCGCCTGCCAGCCGTTCCTGCTATTGTGAGCGCTCCTCTCGTCTAGAATATTCAACCATGCCTGCTGTTGGAATTGATTTGGGAACGACTTACTCATGTGTCGGTGTTTTTCAACACGGCAAAGTCGAGATCATTGCGAACGACCAAGGCAACAGGACCACTCCCAGCTATGTGGCATTCACGGATTCGGAGCGTTTGATCGGTGATGCAGCCAAAAACCAAGTGGCGATGAATCCGACAAACACCGTGTTCGACGCAAAACGGCTCATCGGTCGTCGCTTCGATGATGCCTCTGTGGTGGGTGACATGAAACATTGGCCATTCACTGTGGTCTCCGACGGAGGCAAGCCGAAAATTCAGGTGGAGTTCAAGGGCGAGACGAAAACCTTTGCGCCGGAAGAGGTCTCAGCCATGGTTTTGATAAAGATGAAGGAGATCGCTGAGGCTTATTTGGGTAAAACCGTCAAGGACGCGGTTGTAACTGTGCCCGCTTATTTCAACGATAGCCAGCGTCAGGCGACAAAGGATGCAGGTGCTATCGCCGGGCTGAACGTACTGCGGATCATCAACGAACCGACTGCTGCTGCAATTGCCTATGGTCTAGACAAGAAAGTTGGAACTGAGCGTCACGTGCTGATCTTCGATCTCGGTGGCGGTACATTTGATGTTTCCATTCTGACGATCGAAGACGGCATATTTGAGGTGAAGTCTACCGCCGGTGACACTCATTTGGGTGGCGAAGATTTCGACAACCGTATGGTGAGTCACTTTATGGCCGAGTTCAAACGCAAACATAAAAAAGATATCGCGGACAACAAGCGTGCTGTTCGTCGTCTGCGAACCGCATGTGAGCGCGCAAAGCGAACTCTGAGCTCCACAGCACAAGCCAATATCGAGATCGACTCACTTTACGAAGGTATCGATTTCTACACCTCTGTCACTCGTGCGAGGTTCGAGGAGTTGAACGCAGATCTGTTCCGCAGCACACTAGACCCGGTGGAGAAGGCGCTTCGCGATGCGAAAATGGACAAAAGCAGCATTCACGAGGTCGTGCTTGTCGGTGGTTCTACCCGCATTCCAAAGGTGCAGAAGCTGCTGCAAGACTTTTTCAACGGCAAGGAGTTGAACAAATCGATCAATCCGGACGAGGCGGTGGCTTACGGTGCGGCTGTGCAGGCGGCCATTTTGAGTGGCGACAAGTCGGAGGCAGTCCAGGATCTTTTGCTATTGGACGTTGCCCCACTGTCGCTGGGTCTGGAGACGGCTGGTGGTGTGATGACTGCTCTGATCAAGAGAAACACGACAATCCCGACGAAGCAGACACAAACGTTTACAACCTATTCGGACAATCAGCCCGGCGTGTTGATTCAGGTTTACGAGGGTGAGCGTGCAATGACTCGTGACAACAACCTGTTGGGTAAATTCGAGTTGTCCGGTATCCCGCCCGCTCCTCGTGGGGTACCGCAGATCGAGGTGACATTTGACATTGACGCGAACGGTATCCTGAACGTATCGGCTGTGGACAAGAGCACGGGTAAACAGAACAAGATAACGATCACAAACGATAAAGGTCGTTTATCGAAGGAGGACATTGAGCGTATGGTGACGGAAGCGGAACAGTATAAGGCGGAGGATGAGCAGAATCGCGAACGCGTTGCGGCCAAGAACGCTTTGGAGAGTTATGCATATTCGATGAAACAGACTGTCGATGACGAGAAAGTTAAGGACAAAATATCAGAATCCGACCGCAAGTTGATCGGTGACAAGTGCTCCGAGGTGATCAGTTGGTTGGAAACGAACCAGACGGCTGAGAAGGATGAATACGAGCATAAACAGAAGGAGTTGGAGAAAGTGTGCAATCCGATAATCACGAAGATGTATCAGGCTGCTGGTGGTGCTGAGGGTATGGGTGGAATGCCTGGAGGATTTCCTGGTGGTATGCCTGGAGCCGGTGGAGCAGGTGCTGGAGGCGCCAAAGGACCAACGATTGAGGAGGTTGACTAGTCTATCTTGAATAAATCTGTCTTGGTTTGTCAGTCTTTTCTTTGCGAGCTCCTCATTGTGCACCTTGTGTTTTTGTAGCTTGGAGCGCTTGGTTACGTCAGTTATGGTCCCTAGGTTTCTTGTTGGGTTGTTTTAGAATAGCGTATAAATTACTGTCGTTTCGGTACAGTAGGTATACTTTTAGTCTGTTGCTGTGTTCGCTCGGGTTATCATGGTCCGCTGTCTATTTAACTGTGTGGTGGTTGTTTTTTGAATCCTCGATCAGTTAGAGCGCGCAGGCTATCGAAACCTGATTAGAAGATCCTGCGTGGAACTGGCTTATGGCTAAGCTAGCGGATAAGTCTAATTTGTGTCCGACACGCCAAGCTGTCTTTGGCGATTGTTTCCATTTAGGCGAAATAAGAAAATTCATCTGAACTTATCGCGTTGCTCTAATTTAGTTATATTAGCCGACAATAGTACACCCCGAAGATAAACGGATAACTTCTTTATAATGCTTATCGGTCACTGCTAATTTGTGCAAATGGTATAGGATCAGAATTTTTGTCGAAATACATTGTTGACCGCGATGATGAATGTCCACACGTTTATTTCGCCGTTCCCTCAATTGTTCGCGAACGTCTCATAGTTACCGTCCGACTATCTATGTTTTTAGCATATATTCTATTTTATTTGGTTTGTTAATGTCGTGGAAATTTATGCCGATTATCCTGTGCCGAACTGTTCTGTTGGATTTCAGTAAGGATGTGATGTACTGCTTAACTGGCCACTGTTGTCTGACCACCTTTCACTTAAGGCGTGTTATCGATCGTCTTCGTTATCTCTGTGATTGTTCAGACTTTTCAGTTACAAAGTCATGGTTTCGACAATTTACGAGGCATACGTTCTCACAACTGATTTAACCTCTGCCCAAAAATGGTAATCGGTGTCATTCGTTCGGCCGGTCTGTGGTAAGCTGACGCGTCATCTGAACTACCAGTTCTACTAAGCATCTGTGCTAGTTACAAACTACACCCAGTTGTGAGGTGTCCGGGTGCACCCAGGACATTTGTCCCATCGGGGAGTTTACTGTAATCTAGTCGATTGGGCTCTTGGCACTCTGAAAAGCGAACGATCCCGAACAGGGTTACGGGAATTGTCAAACTTGTGGGACTTGTCTACAAAACCGCCTAGCCAAAACATTGCCAGTCTGCAGATGCAAGTCATGAGGTAGCAGAATACCTTGGAATGACTTAGCGAAATGAAATCAGCAGCTTCTGCTGATCGACCACTGTGTGCGGCGTCACGGACGCCTACAGTTCGTGAAAATTTCCTGACTGCCCTGCAGCGTTTGCATGAAATGCAATATTTTGTTTGACCAGTTTTTTCAGAAAGTCCACGTTTGACAGTCAGCTTGCTGGAATCCCGTGACAACCGAACTCCGGGGAGAATGGAAACAAGACTAATTAGATAATTCCTTGATTAAGCCACAACTAGTCAAAACCAAAAGGGTCGAAACGTTGCGAAACCGATAACTCTTTCGGTTTTTAACTCGTTGTGGCTTAACCAAGGAATCATAATAATGAACATTAGCACAACGCACAATATGTTTTCCCATATCCGTTTCTTTTATGGTTGGGAAGTACTAACTTTCGTGAAAAGACTAATTAGACCATGAAAATACAGCAGACAAAACTGACACTCCTTTTCTCCCGAATCTGTCTACCATACGTTGTTCCCCCCTTACCGTTATAATAACTCGAAATTCCTAGTTCTCTTAGGTTTCAACATGATGCTGCTGTTCTGCACACCACTGTGCTTAATTCACTGGGGCTATCCCAAACATAGGATCTAACGGGACGAACTAAAGCCGACCACTACATGAAGGTGCAGTCTAATAACAACGGATTCCGTGGTGTGTTATGGCGACATGTCTCAGGTGAACAAATTTCTGTAAGCAGGAAAAATGCAGGTACTTTGAACATTTACTGAACTAGGAGACTATCACATAGTAACATGATGCCGTACGTCGTGCACTTTTGAACGTACGATTATCCAGACAATACCGAGAAGGTTTCTCGCTCGTGCGTGTGGTTCGCAACGGTTTGAATAGATTTTCCATTTCGCTGCAGCTACTCCTAGTTTCCGGCTGAAATACCATGAGATGAGTAGGCGAAAATATCCCTGGTCGAGGCGTCTGTGACCCATGGTGTGGTCTATCTGGGTAGGTCCTTTCTCTGAAATTTCCAAATACAAAAGCGTGTTCCGGTTCAAGTTCATTTGCAACACATCTACATACTTCAGGGAATTTTGTATTACAAGTCCTTCTACCTGCTTATTTCGGTATGTGTCCACCTTCGACAATGGATCGTTTGCCCTAACCAGAACGACACTATATAGTCCATAATGCGCTTTAATGGAACTTAATCGTTTTACAACAAAACCTTATCTCTTCGGTGTAATCTAGTGTTGATCGAGCTGTCCAACTGAGTACGTGTCTGACCAGTAACGGTCGCTATGTCCTTCAGTTAAATTAACAAGCTAGTCATGACTCAAGTTGGGGAGGCAACCTGTCTTCGGCCTTAGCTCAGAAAAGCTGGTGGAGCCTATTTGACAGTACAATGTTTGAGGGTGAAAGATCTTACGTTGTCTCCGGGACTGTAACATGGTGATCCGTTGGGTGCGCTTTTTTGGTGTATTTATATTGCCGTTTCGGAATGCGGCCTACCATTCTCGAAGTACGGCTAACATATCCGCATCTGCTGGTAGAAGTGAAACTGCAGAGTACGTGATCACCCTAGTGATTATAATCGTCACGACGTTGCGTGTTATGTTGGGTACAGCCATAGGTCTGAATGTTAGTGAAGTATAGTGTCATCTTCAGTGATTGATGATGACACATTTTCAGGCAGCAAGTTGCATTTTCCTCAGTAATTTGGAGGTAAGAAACTGCGTTTTAGTAGCTTCCTTTGGACGTTATTGTTCTTTTTCCTTTGCTTATCAGTTGTCCTAATCAGATGTGTTTCTTGAAATCGGATACGCCCGAGATAACATTCGTAAGTGATCGGTGTAAAGTTCTTGAATCAGTCCAAACTGAACACCTTCGTTGTGAGCTTTAAACATGTCATCTCTGTGTGAGTTCAAATAGCCAGGTGTGTAAGCTGACCCAAGACGTGTTGGTATGTTGCACAGTATCACTTAAATCTATTAAGCCATTCCTAATTAGCCGCTCATAGCCTCGTCCCTATGAACTGGACTTCCGCTGGTGCTTACTCAACGTACAGTCCACACTGCTTCATCCAAGCGAATCGTCTGTAAGCCTGGACGATCGACAACCTGATCTCATAGATATGGGACTGAACGCAGACGGACCATGTACTAGTCACCATTCACACATAACTGGTTCCAACTTTCTTAACCTCCCCTGTTTAGTTTGCCTTACTACGGTTGACGGCCACTCTTATCCTGTTGTGCTCAACTCATTTGTTATGCCATTTCTGGAGCAAAGGTTACGAAGTGCGCGAAAGCTCGAGCTTATAAGCTTGGTATTTCATTGAATTCCAGTCAGTGTTGGTCGACAGCTATACCATCTAACTGATTTGCCACTAGGTTATACATAATTGCCTTTTGAAATATGAATTTGTGCTCATCGAGAAATGATCCGTATGCAGACGAAGTGGGAACCTATGTATGGAATCGTTTATCACTCAGTGACATCCATGACGACCGCGAACCTTTCCATTTAGTTTGAAATTCATGTTTGAGAAGATGCTGACACGATTACTCAGACTGCTTTGCCGATCTTATATGCCACACATATGCTAGACTCGTGGTCCTAGTGTTGATGTGCAAGTATAGAGAACGGAAATCAATGGGTTAGTGTCAACCGTGTGACACCGTCATACCATCGCTTTGATGGTGGTGAACGAATGTCGGTCAGTAACCATTATTGTCAGTCGTGCTACCAAAGTCTCCGGAATCACGGATTTTAGACAAAAACATTAATGTATCAATGAGTGAGCCTGTGTATGTCAGGTTCGGCGATCAACTTTGGTGTGCGTGGTCTCAACACTGATCGACCAATGGTGACAGAGTAATTATGAACTTGTTCACTCCTTCGGTGGCTGTGGTCAAAATACATCCGATTGACTAAACGGTGAACTTTGTCGATCAATACTGTTCTTCGAAAAGATAAATACGCGGCAGAAAAACCCTATTGATGAATGCCATTCACCTCGATAAGGAATCGCTTTCGGAGTATGGACGTTTAATTTGAGTGATGCACAATGCTCATAGCTAACTCTCCTCCGTCATGGCGTGTAGAACAGAAGGGAATGCTAGAACAGTTTAGTGAGAAATGGCAGTGCTACTCAAACAACTATAGCGCAAACTGTGTGAAACGACGAAATGTTGCAATAAAAACCTGGGTATCAAACATGATGCATGCTTATATCCGTGCTAGTATTTTCCAGTTAGGTTAAGACATCGATATCCTAAATGGATCAGAGTGGGTTATTCCGAGCGGTACATTCAGCACCTAACTAAAGAGAGACTACGCGCACCAGAAAATAGTAATAAGTTGGGTGAGTTCAGCTGGGAAGGAATCTTACTTGAAGTGAATCGCAAACGGTAGTTCTACAATGATTACTTCAGTATTGCCCCAATACACTACTCGAGAGACCCATCAATTAATTCCCAACATCGACCAACTTAGATATATCTGCCCCCCCCCCCCAAAAAAAAAACCGTTGATATAGAAATAAACCCTAAGTAAAAAACCCCTGACCATGACAACGATTGCAGAAAGATGTACCTACTAAATCAAATTTATCGTAGCAACAGACAACAGAAACAAAAATTTGAATTTGGACTGAAATACAAGCAAAATATTGATCACACAGTGCAGAAAAGAAAAGCCAGGAGGTCACAGGTACCCAGGTTTCCGATATGGAGAGCGGGTAAAGTAAAAAACGACAGTTGTCATTAGTTGATGCGAATGAAGCAACGGTATGGCTGACATATTCTACTTGAGTCTAACGTACTCGTGGTCTCTTCGCTGACGGTGCGTCATGAGTGCGTTAATGACCTACTAATCCCACACGGCCAGCACATTTGTGACCACATTAATCACAACGTTATATAGTCATATCACCACGACCTATGGTATTGATGGTTCCCTTGCGTACCATGCACTCCAATTCACAAACACACTATTGTTGCTCACTAAACCTCTGGCCGCCCGTCCAGATCGAATTCCTCCAGACCATCCACTTCAAGCATCTAGATGGACTACAAGCCAGACTACAATGCGAAATGCATGCTTGAACAACAAAATGTTATAGCACATTTTAATCACTCGGATATCACCTAACTACTTGCACTTGCTCATATAGCAAATGCTTCAGAATATGTTCGTCATTCATCCTACAGACGTGTCTTAACCAGAAAAACTGACTGAGCATCAGCATAGCTTCAACACCGTTCGTGTTCGTTCGTCGGATTACCGGAGTGTTGGGAATCATGCCAGATTACGAACTACCGAAGATGCATGGTTCAAATTCCAGATGAACGCGGTTCACATGACACACATTCCGTTGATACACTGTACAAGTTTCACTGTCTTACAACAGTGTAGACAGCACCATTGAGCAGTAGACAGACAGCTTGCTTTCCATTCTCATGCTGTAGTTCCTCCATACACGTGTTTCTGGACGTCCGAAATCAGAGTTAACATTCACTACAACAGTTCACAAGAGGGTGTCTACGGGCAAGTCTGTTGTCAGATTGCTATGCAGGTTGCACAATTCTGTGCAGCTATCCACAATATCTCAATTGTTTCGGATTGCAGACATAGACAAATCCTCCTTTCTGTTCAGAAAAGGTTGAAAAATGAGAGATGTCTTACCTGTATTAGTATCCAAACCAAATCTGAATACCGCGGTCGCGACGGATGTGGCCAGTCGCGGAAGTTCATCTTCGCTATCATCTGTGAACGACAGAGTGCACATCGTTGAAGTGAGTAAAGGAATTGGATTACCGGAACTTCGAATATTCAGCAAGTGGCCATCAGTGCGATATTCAGTTTGAACAACGTCCTCCGAGTTCTGAAGAAAAACTGTTCGAATTAAAGTAAAGTACAAACTAAACTGATTTCTGTTTGGAACACAACCCTGTTTCACGCCAGTGACAATGTCATAATCATCAGAGGTCGATCCACATTATTGTACCTTCGCCTTCGTATACACATGCAACATTCGAATAAAGTTGACGAACTTACGTAGACATCCAGATCTGTCAAGCATCGTCTACAATGCCTCACGGCTCAGTGAATCAAACGCATTGGTGAAATCCAACGCATGGTATACGGTGACTGATTGCGTTCACTGCACTTTTGCTGAATGTTTCTGGCAGCTAACACCCTATCAATCGTACCGCGACTTGTCCGGAATCCATAGTGATGCTCATGGACATTGTTTTGTAAGCCATGAACGCGGATGGCACAAGGGTTGTCTTTTCAAGAGAGCAACACATGGGTTGAGCGTATAAACAGGACCACAAACGAAAACACTCATCTGCGTACGGTACTCGGCCCAGACCGTCTCGGTTACCACAGACGCCAATGCTGAGTTCCTTTACGTAGCGAGGACCATTTTGGGCGTTGCTGAACTCCGATGTCCCTTCCTGCATTTTTCCTGCGGCCACTTCGAAGTCAAAATATATCTTCTGGTCCTACTACTGAATAGCAGTCGTGTGAGCTGTATGTTACGATCGCTCATTCTCACTACAATTGGCTTCCACAACTTCAGCATTGAGTCAGTTCAGCAGAATTCTTGCTAGCACCGTTTCAGGCCAGTTCAGCAGACCGATGTCGAAATGATTGCCATTGCACTGGATGTTACCCCCTACTTTTGAACAAAGTTACGATCACGACGTCGTTGAACTGTTGGTGGACCGCTTCCTGTTCCCAGATGGATTGAATCAACAAAATCAAAGTATGCCATCCCCCAGTTCTTCTGTCGATCAGTCTTCAGTTGCTGCCGCTTCTCTTCGCAGGTGTCCAGTAGCGCTCTGCATATCTGTTAAATCTGTGATGAGCATAAGTGGAGCCGTTGACATCCTGTTGAGACAGGCTATCCACGGTCTCCCAATCAGTGTTAGTAAGCCGGTTTAGTAGGCTACGAAAGTGTTTGCGCCAGACTTTCATGTTGTCCTACGGTTGAGTGCACGAAATGGCGGAGTCTCCGTCAATGAGTGTTTTGGTAGACTACATGGATAGGCAAAAATCGCCTTAAGGGATTGGTCGAATTTTTTGTATTCCTGGCGGTAAGCGTAAGCTCGTATCAATTCAGCTTGCTGTTTCCACCAATCATCCTTCATTCCGTGAAACCGTTCGACGAGTTTGCAATATAGCCCGTTTTTCTTAATTGTCCACATCACTTTGCAAATAGTTGCATTGTTTTCATCGAACTAGTCAGGCCGTTCATGGCGTTGAATACGTATCGTCCTCATGGCTATTGTCCTGATCTCTTTTTTAAGGTGTTGCCCCATATCCTCTGGGGTGATGGATACAGCAGCTTCCTTCAGACGAAAGACAGCTGCACATTTATTTATTGTCCCTTGTTGTGAGTTCTTCAAGCGATTAACATCCAGTTCCTAACGTTGTCTGACTGACCTACACTAAGCAGGCAGGTAGACACGTATAAACATTCCGGACCTGATTAGCCTATGATCTGTGTTACGTTTAGCCCGTTCGCATCACTCGTGTTACCGCACAATGACGTAGTCAGAAGGATAATGATGACCTCTTTGTGGACGAGTCCACATCGTGGTATCGTTCGTATCCAGCTGGAATTGAGTGCTTGTGATGGCGAACTGCTGAGTAACACCCAGGTGGAGCAGACTATTGCCGTTTTCATTCACTGTACCAATATCGTCAGATATGATGACCACCAGCCCGTCTACTGAGTCGTGCCCAACTCACGCGTTGAAGTCATCCAGAACAAACACTCGGTCGTTCACCGGTGTCAAGTGGATTGTGGCGAACAGTTGATAATAGAAATGATCATTTGTGTCACCAGTGTGACATACAGTTGTACCACAACATTAAGGAATGTGGCTCACTTACCTCGACACAGTCGCACGTGCATCGACAGAGTTCGAGGGCTAATGCCATGCGGTTCGCCTATCATCAAAGAATCGATGTGGTCAGCGACTGCGAAGCGAACAACGTGCTCCTACACAACGTCTGCTGAAAAACCTATACAATAAAATGTGTATCCAGTATATGCTTCTCCGAGCTTACTTTCGTTTACAAGCCCTTCCTCGCCAGAGACTGCGAGATCGATGCCGTCGCGGCTGGATGCCATGGCGACCTTTGCGGTACGACCTTTCGGCCGTCTGGTGTTGTATCGATCCAGCAACGTACGCATATTCCATGCCCCGACGGTTAACTTCACTTTCAAGAGCATGCCTCAGGTTGACCAATGGGTCCTCGGCTTGTACCTCTAACTCGACAATTTGATCTATGGAAAAAAAGGAAATAGGTTTTTCCTATAGGACCCTATCCGTAGCATCCGATTCAAACGCCTGACCGGCAAGGTAACACTATGAAAGGTTTTACTGGAGAACCGTACTCGCAGCCTACGAAATAACTGCCTTATTGTCTCGGCAATGAAAGGCTAATCCTGCTGGGGGTTGAAGTGACTAGGATGTTGGCGAATTATTCTGATTAATGCTAAATGCAGTGGATACATCGTACTCTACATCGAGCTCATGAAAGTTTGTTTGGGTTTCTCGAGCGTACAGTATAATAAACAGGCGGTCAAGGTAAACCGTTAAGTGATCGGAGTGATCTTTCGTTGAGGTTTTTTCGTTAACCCTGTCTTTCCGTACGTGGTAGACACCAGTGCTACAACTATAAATATGGTATGATTTATACTCAGTTTCGTGCTTCACTGCCTACGCATCCTCACGCAGTCAGCAGTGATGTACAAACCTATGAGCTTAACTGCTTTTTGTCTGACTTCTCCCCCCTTTGGCCCCATCGGACATGGTTGAATCTAGGACGACAGAAGTCCTAGTAGGCATAGCTGTCCGGATCAAAACAGTGCATATTTCTGCTATCACGCTGAGGTAGCATAAAAAGATCATGTGGAACACGCACGCACACAAAACAAGTAAATACATACAGAGATAGTTTGTGCGTGTTACTGCTAATCGGATAGCACGTGATAATTTTGGATAGGTCTAGTTCAGAAGGACATGCACGTGATAGTTTGGTGTAATATTATCTTGAGCCTGCACATCGCTGCAATAGCTGAACAGTCTTGATGTCGTCCTTATTTTCAAGTTGAATATTACCCACAATTGATTACAGCTGTCGCATTCCCAGAGACATTCCAGTCGGCTCCTTTCGGAAAGAAGCACTAGACTCGAGTTTGAGTCTCATTACAGCTCGTCAGTAATGCAATATCCTTGCCACTGCCTGGTCTGGAACTCCGGCCACGCCTCCATGAAGCAACCGTGTTTACCACTGCGTCACTGACCTCACATTAGGCACGACCGAATTACCACATGTGAATGCTCAACCAGTTTCGTTTGCGACTAATCACCAGGTTGCCCGATCGTCTCGAGAGGAGAAACAGTAACTGTCCTTTTGATTCCAATTGATGACCCCTCGACTAGGAATACTCATCAGTAGTCGTCCGTACTGACAACCTCTATAGGCCCATTATGGTGGGATATTTGGCAGACAGGTCAAGGTTGAGATCCAGGGAGTCTACGGAATCATTATGATTCGGATATATGATTCTATACATACAACATACTAAAGGTTATTATCCGGGTAAGACGTGACCCGTGGGACGGGCCACTCGGGAAACAGAAAACCATTTGTGACTTCACTCACGCGAAGGCACATTGCTGTTTTTGAAAGAAGGAACCTAAACAGTGAGATTCTGAAGCGACACCGCTCAATTGTGGTGTAAACATGACCCAACTCGGAATAACCTGAAGAGTATTTCGGATATTGGCTGACAGAGAAACTTGAAGCTCTGTGTATTTATGAGTATGTCAGCTAAACGTCAACCGAAAACTGTTTATGTGGTTTTGTAAGTGCGTCATCCAAATCATTTGCCGGTTTCTTGAAACTTAGAGGCACTAGCTACGGATAGCGGTAGCGTAGTTCACCAAACAATGTTTCCGTTGTAATTGGATCTACGGCCTACGAGCGCGTAAACCGAACGGAATAACGGCCAATGAAACCGCGGATAACCGTACTGAACGACAGACAATAAGCGGTCAGTTAGTCTCTTCCCATCGAACCCATCCACCCCAGGCTACAGCATCAACACAGGGAAAAGACTGACCTTCAAACACAGCTCCATTATGTCGCTAAGCCCGAAGACAATATGGTCACAACCTGTTCGTATTTATAAGGTTTTGTACTAGCAACAAAGCAAGGTCAAAAGAATGGACTCGACAAAAGTCCAGACAGTGCCGAGTAGGCGTGTAGTCGGAATGACAACAACAATTGTCACGATGGCCGAGGACGTTCGTGAAGACCGGAGAGGTATACGACTATAGTAACGGTGAAGGTCACTGACAAGTGTACTTTGTTAGTTTTCTTGCCAAAATCTTTTTGGGGGAACTGGCGACTTCCTCTCACCTCTCACAAGCGTGTTACCTCTGACCTTCCATAACTGAAACTAACTACGAATTTTACTTTTCCCACAACTTAACATTAATGCTAATATAAGTTCCCGAGACTTTCAATGATCAGTAGACGACAGTAGCCGAGACAAATGAAGATTCCAGCGGGAGAGATGACTGCTGTTGGAGTAGCCTACGAAGCAGGTACATCCAAGATAATCAGAAGAGGCCCCAGAGATTACTAGTTTGGCATATCCTGTCGCTTATGGACCTCAGAATGTCACTTGATGAAGGCGGAAGACTGAGTCTGACCACAAGGCTGTACAAAACATTCACACAGAGTAGGTCATGCGTAATCAGCGGAATTCATTACCCAGAGTCCTAGACAATTGGAGGCAAGATTTATGGGACATGGGGGACACAAACCTTCAGCTGAGGGACATGTCGCAATCAAAAACGAGAATTTGATCGTGCCCTCGCGTTGCGCGTGCTAACTGAACATTACACAATCCATTCAGACCACGTTCGTATCTTATTACAGAGTTTCGTGTTTACTAATATATAACAATGTTTCACTATTGTACACTAACGGATTTTGCGTGTCTGTCGTACTGATTGAAGTGACACTGTGCAAATCGGTCTGTTCTGTCCTCTGTCTGTGCAATCGCTTGATGGTGCCTCGCTGAACTTTCATCCAACTGTCAACTGCTTCTTGCTAGGAACATTGTCAAAGTTCCGGTCTCGCATCAGTCACCTATGCGCAAGGTTACACTAACCTTGCTTCCCGGACGCTGACAACCTGAAGTATTGTTGTGGACATCCTAAATACACAAGCGTATGTGGGACCAAACACGTAATCACCGTGAATTTTCTCATTTCAGCAAACTTTGTTTCACATCCGTTCATTAATTCACCACCGACAGACAATTGTGCCGCTACGGCCGATTCTGGATATGTGTAATTCACCGTATCATGCGACGACAAAATGGCTAGCCGAGTTGTTAGAACCAGTTAGGATAAAACTAGCGATTCATAGTCTTAGAGACTCTTTTGAATTTGTCGGAACAGTAAGATAACTGAACACAAAGAGAATGCGTTTATTCTCCCTGGATGTTACGTCTTTATTCACAAATATCCCACTAAGTGAGATAATTGAGTTTCTTGGTCGGTATATAGAGAACAATGCCATAAACGTAGGGATACCAGTAGATGAGCTTAAGCAGCTTTTGTATCGCTGCACTTACAACGTTCAGTTCAGTTTCTTTGGTAGGTTATATCGCCAAAAGGATAGAGTAGCAATGGGTTCACCGCTAGGCCCTTTATTAGCAGACATGTTTATGGCAAAGCTTGAAAGTAACTCACTAGCAGATCATATAAACTCATTAGCTCTTTATAAACGTTATGTAAACGACATCAGCTGCATGGCAGACGAATCGCACTGTCTCAATGAAATACTGGTGCACTTCAACTGTGCCCACAAAAATAT
>LUCH01000344.1:236436-246460 GCA_013368495.1 Paragonimus heterotremus | reverse complement strand
CTTTATTCCGTTGTGCTTATTGGTGGATTGGGGACTAACTATTGTTTCCAGTAACTGTCGTTCGATTTTTTGATGCGAGAATGTTTGTAGACTGCTATGCACCATACAAATACCTTGTACTTTTCTCTGTCACATACGTTGTCGGAGCGGAATAAAGCTGCTTTTCGCATCTTTCTTTTGCTCTGTCTTGGGAAAAATTACGAGTATAGTTGCATTATTTTCGGGACCGAGATTTTGCATGTTAGTTAGTACAAGGAGAACAATCCCATTTTTGCCAATCGCATTACTATATCGTGGACGAACCAGCGCATTCTTTAGAGGGTTCACAACAGGGGGTTTGAGTGAATCATGTTTTTTCCCAGAGTGTGATGCTACCTTTTCTCTAATTTTTAACTTGGAATGTCAGAAGATCGTAGTTTATCAGATCAGTGGCCTTCGTGGTCAACCCTCCGCGTATGTTTCCATAGAGTCGTTCAGTTTATTTACATACCACATCCAAATATGCAAGTCACCACACCTTGTCAAAACTCAATATCTTCGGACTGAACAGAATTTTCTTTCCCTAACTGGCTTTTCCATGCAATTGCTCGAAGCTAATCATCGTTTGATCTGGGACACAGTCACTTTCCAAATGCAATAAACCCAGACTTTTTATTTTGTTGCTGCCTGTAGATCTACAATGTGGTTGATTTTGTCTGTTTGATTTACATCACCATTGGTTGTTGCTGTACAAACAAGACCTCACGTGTTTCCCATAGGTTTAACCTGATATTTATCTCATTTCCAGTTGGTATTGGTCACCTGTGCTAACAATACAACTATCTTCTCTTTCCTTGAACTGAATGGCTATCCCTCCACTTGTAGGTCAGGACACTTGAACGAAATACGGTCTGTTACTCATCAATTGAATGTTGCCATACCCACTCTAACTGGATTCCATATGGATGAGCTAACCGTGGCTGTGATTGAGCTCGAATCGATGGCCAATGAGGACAGGTCAGAACATCCTAATTCCGTCTCAGCGTATAAACACAACAACACAGTTGGATTTACACAGCATATCAAGGTCAGTTCTAAAAATCGATTTGGTCATTCTGTGGGGTCGATTCAGAGGTAGTCATTTTAGGTTGAGCCAAGAAATTGTTTGGCGGAGTTAATATTTAGCACTCACATTTGCGCTTCCTCAACCTAAAGGGGACACTATTGATTTCTTCCCAAAGTTGGTTTGTAAACATTCGGCGGTTGAAAAAAAAATGTACTCGCCAAAGTACGACGGAAAACTCAAGGATAAAGGCACGTGATGATTTACAAATGATCTTGATAAAATTGCGAGCATAGGTTCGCAGATAGCGGTATAAAGAGAGCGACTTAACTCAGGCAAAACTGTTGCAGGTTTGAAAAACAGTAAATCTATCGAGATTATTATTACTACGAATAGCCACACGACTGAACAAATGTTTTAGGGTGTTGTTCGAATCCAAAGTTGTGCAACCAAAAACAGATGGTAGTTGCTGTTACCCTCAAAGTTTTCAGATCATTTCGGTTTATTTTCTCGGACGAACTTTTTTGTTTTCAGGACTTGATGAACCTCTTCATCCAGTATTTTTCCACTCATGCTTTGGATCGTTTGGATCGATTTTACTTACTGAACTTAATCTAACTATAATGATTGATATATTTTGTTGTTTTGGACGTCACAACTGCAAGGTCTTGTGAGCGGAGTGATTTTAACCTTACCACATCATTTTTTTTGTCTCATCAATTGTGTAAAATCATTTCCGCTTCCATCTGTTGTTCAACTATCACAGATGAGACTAAGTACTACAAAACTATTCACCGGAGCAGAAAGCATGTGAATGATTTGATATATTAGTACAGTGGTGACCATCGTCGCTCGGAGCCGTAACATGCACATTGTGTACGCCAAAGAAATAACAACCAACAGTGACTAACCATGTATACACTCATACCAGATATAACGTAATCAGCGCCACGGTAAACCAGTAAGTTGTCTTAACTATTTTTCTACACACATCTCCGGCTCACAATAGTTTAGATAAAGGCCGGTAATTTTGGGTTCTCATCAGTCAAGATTATTTTGAATGAGCTAATTGAACCAATCGGTTGACCAGATATTATTAGATGTTAAACAATCAATGAGTTGGTATTTCGAACTACAAGTTCACCGACCTCAGATTTTCACGTCATCGATTGTTCCGACTATTTCGAGACGTGTCTTGCTACTCGCTGAGAAAGTGATCGATCTGTTTTTCATGTGTAAACATCGGTGCAACTGTAAGTGAACTGGTGCAAAACATGATAGACTGAGTGACTAGACAAACTTCAGTCGTGAATTAGGAGAACTGGTCCTATATTGGTTTGGTGTGAACGCAACTTTGCAACACCATACGTTCGAGCTAGGAAATACTTCAGTTTATGCATGGTATCGTTTACTAGCTGGTCGCCTTCGAACTAGAACAAACAGGAACATATCTTTCTTCTGAGTCATCTGAATAGGTTCCTTACTCTTGTTCACTGAGACAACCTATCAAGTTGCCCTAATCCCGATTACACCACACTCCATTTATTTATAAGCGTGTCTGGTCTTTTTGTCTCTATTTGTTTGATCCGTATATTCTGCATTTTTTACGTTTGCGAGTGGCGAGAGTAAACAAAATGTCATTATATCATGGCGTGTGTTTTCTTTCTGCTCCGATGAAGTGAGTACAAAGAACTGGGTATTTCAACTGTTCACTGTGCTAAGACAAGACAGTACTAACTTGTTAAGTTCTCCAAAACTTCTCAATTTCATCGCCGAGAACCGATGTTTATTTTACCTGTTGAGTCCCTCAGTTCTAGCATTCCTTCCGGGAACTAGTCGGATGTAATCCCATTTTGTTACATGCCATCTGAGTGTTCCAAGGTTTGCATATTCAAATCACGTGATTTTACCAGAGTTGAATAATAGAGTATAATACTTTTTTTCAAATTGATAGCATGCTGGTCGGCGGCTAATGGAACTGGAAACCTGTTTGGAACATGCCTGTGAGACTGTGCGCGTTCTGCTGCTTTTCGGTCGGGGAGTAAAATTTTGGAAACATCTTCCAAATGATGTCAGTCTATCCGTTAGTGAAAGGGCGATTGGTCTAGAAAATGTATATGAAGATTCCTTTATATGTGCACAGCTGAGAGCCGCATGGACGCGTTTGGCTCAACTGGGAGACAGACTTGGTCGCATACAAGCAGGGTATGTGAAAATAGAGGCATCTTTTGTTACTATAACTATTATGTTCCCGTTTGCACAGATATACGTAGAAAATGAACGGGACTAATACACGAAGGGAAACCGTGGAAATGAATTTGATAAACATAAATCTCAGCGTGTTCGTCACTAACAGAAGTTGTGATCACATAAATAAGGCGAACGAGTCATAACTCTATTTTCATCAACCTGAAGAATGTAGATCTACAAGCTAACTGTCTAAAATGAACCACGAATTCGCTTCCGTTTCACTTCAGTTTAGCACGTGCATTTTTCAGTTGCTCGAAACATTCTAGCTTCTGTTCAGTTCCTCTGTTTCTCATCAGGTACACATTACAGTCTGTGAGTTTATAGAGAAAAATCTGGGGAACCTTATGAAACCAAACGGCGAAATTAACAACCATACACATCAACACGCTTCAGCTATCAAGGCAATTCGATGTTCGTCAACAAGTCTTTCTATACATACAGAGAGGGGGTGATTTCCACTTGCTAGTTGCTACTGACTACATGAATGAACGCAAAACAATCAAACAATACTGATACCTTGGTTACATTATCGAAGGGTATCGATCAAATCTGCAACGGTATTCCCTTATTTACCAACTCCATATTTAACTGACTTTGTCTGAAGTGTCTTCTGTCCAGCCCAGAGACTGCTGTAATCATTTTGACTATGAATCAATCTATGCAACCACAAATAACCCGACCTGGCTGCATGTAAAGTTGTCACAGGTGAGTAGAAAAGCAGGACAAGCAACCAAACACACCAGTCTCATACGAAATGATAAATTTAAACAGAGGAATCGGACAGTTTTTCACACACTGAATTTCCCGAGCACATTTTTCTACAACCCGTCACATACATACTACAGTTTGCTGGCTTGTATACTAAAGCTCAACGGACGTTGTCAAGCAGGACGACAAAATCACTAAACACACACACAACCAGCAATGTGATTCAGTTATCAGGACAATCTGATACTGATGAAGAAATCTTTCTGTATCCAGATGGGTGGTTTCCACTTTTTAATTGCTAACGTCTTCGATTCATGTTGCATAGTCTATTGGAAAGGCTTTCTCCAGGTTCCTTTAAGCTCGGTATGTCAACAAATGTTAAGCGATAGATCCACAGGTTCTTTGTGACTTTTCACGCTCTGATCGGGTTGAGACATTAAGATTTTCGTAGGCGCTTTACGAACTCAACATACATTATGCTCGTTCACCTGATTGCTTAGATGCCACATCATTCTGCTCATTCAAGTGGTCATGCATTCAGAGAAATTCGTAGATGGCAAAATTTGGCACTGCGCGGTAGAAATGTTTCCGATAGTGGTGTTTGGATTCGGGTGATTGTGAACTGAATGGCCATTTAGATTGCGTAGAATGTGCGTCCCACTGCTGCCTTGGAAAACGTTTTCAGCATGGTAATTATATCATCATCTTTGTGGGACGAACGAATGTAGATATTCATTTTGGGAAGTACTGTGGCCATCGCGGCACTGGTTTGTTTGTTAAATTGTTCAGCAAACGCAGAATGTCGTCGACATAATGCCGGTAGAAATTTACCTGACTAGTCACAACATCTGCATTCTATTTCAAATGAACAACGAAACTACAAGCTAGTTGTGTGCCGAATGGACTGTACATGAACAGCACTATCTGTTTGTGTATAGCGGGTTCACTGGAAGTAGAATTTGACATTCACTGTGTATAGTAGTAGAAGACATTCAAAGTCGGACGTAGACAATGTTATGTTCAAGAGATTGAAATCGATTTACTGACATGGTATACCAATCACCTGTATCTTGGGTGCGTTTTTGAACGACGTAGCAATGCCCACACTGGCCATATGTTTGTTATTGCATTTCAACCTACTGAGCAAGCCGATCAACCCAAAACTATCTTATGCTGTTTTGCTAACCGTCGTTTATTTTGTCAGCCAAATAAGCTGCACAATCGCTATGTAAGCGTGTGTTATGGGGAATGGGATATGGATACTATTGGCCTCAGAGGTACACCAACCATGTGGAGTTTGAGCAAGCCATACGGTTGCAGACTATTTGATCCACAGGGCGTAATTAGTTTTACCGTTATCTGTCTAGTGATGTGTTCTCTCAGTAATGTTTGCATCTCCTTGGTACTGCATCGCTCAAGTTCGGGAGCGTTTTCTGCTGAACTGTCCGGTCGAAGTTTGATGGTCATGCCATACTGGCAGAGTATAGTTTTGTCGATAACCACAACGCTGTAACCTTTGTCCGGGGTGTGAAATTATCAACTATTTTATTGGATAGTAGCTCAAAAATTGTTTCACTTTGGTTTGCTGCGTGGCAAATGTGTTATATTATTATCGTCCATAAATTGGGCATGTGATGATAACCGTTGAAGCATCAGAATTTTCGAAGAAGTTGACTGCTAGAAGCGGTAGGGCTGCAGACATGATTTGTCTTCTTCGGTTGAGATATTATCAATTCTCCGTGATACTCTACTCTGCGGTTCACTATACACAAATCAATCTACAGTTAACTGTGTTTAATTGTGTTTAAAGTTTATTCTAGTCTTTGTTTGGACAAAGATTTTGTTAATTACGTCCTGTATTATCTATCGTTAATGAAAGTACTTTTGGCCAAATTTGAAGGATCATTTTTCATTAGTCTGCTTATACAACAGAACTATTGACTACACTGTAGTCAGTGTACATAACAACCGTTCTTCTAAGTAGCACCTCCGTTAAATTCTGTAACATTGTCCCTTTTTTAATTTTCCAATAGTCTCCCCGTTCGACCCTCAAACGAAAGCAGTGCAGGAACACTGGTAAGCTATTTTTACATTCCACGATTTACAAAACTCTCCCAAAAATAGCCTTTTCCTGATTTATGTGGTTGACGTACTCCGAGGTGTATGTGTAGTTTTGTTCAGTCTTTTACTACAGAGTCAAGTCTTCTAGTAAAGTTCACGTGAAGTGACTGTCAATCCTGTTGAAGTTCTTTTCTAATAATTTTGTTGTTTCATGTAAACCGAGGGCAAGTTTGATGGTTCGTGTACACGAGCTTCGTCCGGTAACCCTTTTTACACACAGGCCGTCTGTAATCGTATTACTAATAAGTAGTTTGGTGCATATGGTAATTTTACGAAAAACCTGAGCTTCGGTCGGATGCAAAGATGCGATAGATAGAGTATGCCAAAGCATGACTAACGCTTTACCACCTGAGTTACGAAGCCCAACTGGAAGCTGGGAAATTTCACACTTCGGCTTTGTTACCCACTCAACTCACTGTGCTTAAACTTCAAAGGGTCCAGTGTAAGACATTGAAGATATTGCCGTGAGCGAGTCCGATCCGATTATTAATCGATTAGCACGGTCGTATTGTCCCCTCTGGTGGCCTACTTTTGGTAGACCCTCTTCCACTTCTGCACAATCTAGTAGGTTGCAGCATTTAACATGCATCAACTTTAATTCAAGCAGAACAGTTGAATTTAATCAAAACAAGCGTGTCTTTGTTGTTTTAAACCAAGGGTCTAAAAACTGACATCACACAACTTATCCTCGAGCAGATTTTGTTGCACCTCTACTGAAGTTTACTGTAGACAAGTTAAATACGCAGAATCCAAAATCATAAACAAACGCGGAAAAAACAATCAATACAACATCAAAGTTTAAAATGCGTTTGGCTATTATCAACGTAGCGTCAACTTCACAAATAATTCCTTTTCTTTGCACAGAATAGATTGGTCATGCCAGGTGAATTGTTTATACGGAAACCTGCCTTACACGTTAGAAAGTAAAAACATTGGCTAACTGCCGCTCCTGAATATCATCATTCGAAGAGGAGATGAAACTGTTCAATGTACTCTCCATCGTAGAACACATGGACAGGTTATTGACTAAACTTTGACAGCTTTGCTCCGATAACATGCAAAAGAGAGTTTGCACGCACACTGTTTTAGCGAGCAAGGCGATTTTGTATTAAGGATACCCTATAGATGATCAACGACAACGATTTCCCGAAAGGATGTACATGAATATTCGGCACGACTAATAAACAAAATGACCCAGGACTTACACTTCGTTTGGAAACAGTAGTTGCACAGCAGTCTTTTAAATGAGAACGTTTGTCGATTAGTTGAAAAACGTTTGAGATCAACTGCTGTTCACATAATTTTTTGCCGCGAGATTGTCTGAGTCCCCACACTCCCGGTTAATTAAATGTCTCAGTTCAACACGTCAAATGAGATCTGCGGTATGAATGTGGCTGTGGAGCATCCTATTTTGATAGATATGAAGGTAGCTTAAAACCAAGTTTGCCAGAAACTGATTGACAGAGGTTCAACAAATGTTCAAGCAATCATTAAGCAACATGACAGAAAACATCCAGAAGGAACCAGTCATCTTTTGCGAAGCATCACCTATCGACACAGCCTGCATAAGGTTGAACAACGATTTCGTACTCAGCTCTCAACTCTTAACAAACGTATCGTGTTATACGTCGGGACACCCATAATGAGAAACCTCTGTTGCATATTTTTATGCACAAAAAGAACTATTTTTGACGTCCACACTTCCCTAGTAGTAACCAAACAAGTTTTATATTTCAACCGGTTGCATTTGTCAGATTTTGAATTTGTACACTTAACTCGTTTGTAGCGAGCAGTAACCGAGATTCATCAAAATCTTTTCGAGCATAAGTTGTGTACTGTCAATCTCTTTTCTGTTCTATTCGAATTCAAAAAGATAGTTGGCCTGTCGAAACTATCAGGTTATCTGTGTGTGTGTGAACTGGATCCATATGATTGTTCCTACCACAATGTTTAATTGGACGTGCGATGCAAGATGCTAGAGGAAAATTGATAAACTGCCATCCATCTACTGCCTTGTGATGTGGATTTTTAGACCAAAGGCTTCAGTTGAAAACCCTAGTCATTCTTCCGTCTAGGTCTGAGCCTCCTGACAGTATCTGAGCTGCCATACATTTAAGAATATTCACGACATTCCTAGGTCCATACTGCTTCGGCTATATCATAGCATAATCCGAGTCGCTGTATCTGTTACATACAGCGAGGTGAATGGGCAGAAATATGTTACTACTGATTTCTTCTACATCGTCTTATGTATTTCATCTTTCAGCCCCCCAATCCCCATTCCTGGTAATTACTTTACAGGTCTCACAGCAGATATACCTGATCATAGTAACATTATCCCGATAAATCCCATCTCTTATCATTTAGCCTCTGGCTTCCCTCATCCCTTGTAGTGAGTTAATGTAGATGCTTTCAACGTTCGCAGTCTGAAACAGATAGATCAAAAAGCCATTCTCACATGGCCATTAGACTTATCAGATTCTGATTTCTGCTGCATTTCAGCGGCTAAATTCTACAGCTGTATTCGATTTACCGAACTGACGGCATTCAACACTGTCCACCCAATACCGATTGCAGACTTCGAGTGACCCCACGGCCACCGCTAACGATTTGTCTTGAGTAGGTACAGTCCTCAACCGAAGCTGCATCAGTAGATTGGATCTCCGTTGGCAGTAGGCTGTGTACCATACTTTCGACATATCTTGTTAAAAACAGCACAGGAAGTCAACTCTTCGAAAATTTTGTTGTTGTTTGTTTACTCTATGGATGATTGCATTGACGTCGGAGTAAGATGCTGATGTAATTCCTATCTCTGTGTATCGTTTAGTTGGCATATAGCTCTGAAAAACAGAACAATATTTTCCCGTGACAAATTTAAAAAAGAAATCGGAAACAGTTTTTTACACAATCTATCCCTCGAACACATTTTGTCGCAGTTTACCAGCTACATACTGCAGTTGACCGACTTATACAGCAAAGTTCAATGGACGTTGTGAAGCAGAATGACAAAATCAATAACCACACACACACACACGACCATCAATATGCTCTATTTATCAGGACAATCTGATACAGAAGGGTGGCTCCAATTTCTAATTGTTCTAGTCTCCATAAGCTGCAGAAGCCTTAGATTTTTTGTTACGCAGTGCAGCCAAAAGACTTTTTTCAGGCTCATTTGAGATCTATATGTCAACAACCGTTGAGCGATCGATCCATTGATTCTTTGTGACTTGTCACATTCTGACCGAATTGAGATATTATGGTATCCATGAGCGTTTTACGTGCTCAAGGTGGAATGTGATTGTCCACGCGGTTGCGTAATTGTCGCTCGCATGTCTGTTCATGAAAGTAGCCAACCATTCACACGAAGACTCATAGACGACATAGAATTTGGCATTGCGCAGCTGAGATATTTTCGATGGTGGTGTCTTGATCCGCGTGGTTGTGAACAGAATGGCAATTTAGGTCGCGTGGAACATGCGCTCTACAGCTACTGTGGGAGGCGTTTTCATCAGCGTGGTTATGTCATCATTCTGATAGGACAAACGAATGCAGATATTCAGTATGGGAATTGTAGCCATCACGGCAATGCTTTATGTTTGCTGAATTTCTCAACGAATGCAGAATATCGTCAACAATGCTAGTCGAAATGTAAGTGACTAATCACAACATCTGCGTTCATTCATCATTCTGATCAGAGGCATAAACACCGAAGTCGGCAGCACAAGTGTCTTGTTTAGGTGACAAATTTGGGCTGGTATCAAATTGCCCGGATAATGATGGGTGGATGTTGCAGCTGTTCGTTAAATGTAAGTGTAATACTCGGAATTAGGGACTTCGAATAGCCCTAGAAATCGTACTCGGATTGAAACCTTCCACGCAAGTAATAAGGAGAAGACCTCG
>LUCH01000344.1:191797-236061 GCA_013368495.1 Paragonimus heterotremus | reverse complement strand
TTCAAGCCAGCTCTGTGTGCTCAGAAAAAAACTGTTTGTGAACTTGACCTTTCCTTGGACCTAGTGACTTATCTTAATCCGCTTATTGATTATCAACCCCCTGAATCGTTTACTATAAAAAAACCGATCCATGTTATTGTAAATTTGGTACTGATGAGTCAATACGAAATGCTTGCATCTACCAGTTTTCGTGTTCTGACTGTTTTGTTCAAAATGTAAATCGTTGTTATACTTGACGCCCCAATTTCCGAACCAAATCTGGGCTTGGACAGATAATATAGCTCCATTCAGAACTGTTGTTCATATTGGAACTGTTATGACCCGTTGGTCGACGATAATCAAAAATGTTTAGCGCACGACTATACGAATCACGGAACTTATCACAGAGCTTAGCAATACTCGAAAACCCCAGAATAACACAGAAGACCTTGACCTACATTCGAGAATGAATTTGCTCTGAAACCAAAGGTAACATAGCGGACCAACGTCTGCGTATATATGGTCTTTGAATAGCCTTGAAGAATCCCACCAGAACTGATGTATTAAAAGTGAGATCGGCCAATCAGAGACGCAGGAGAAACGTGCGCCAAAATTAAGTTTCGGTACGTCGTGGCGCGAACAAATGAAATTCGAAATCACAATTTATTTTTCGAAGATATCTCGAAAAATAAATCATTTTTGGAGAGAATAGACTTTCCCCAACAGGAACACATATTTGGATTCAGATTTTGCGTTGGAACTTTATCGTTCTGGTCCTACTTTCGTTGGGAAACAGTCCTGCCGTCTGTATCGGCTGGTCAAGCCGGTGGTAAAATGTAAGTATCAAATTAGCTCATGATGTAAGCTTACTAATGCTAGTTTCGAAAATTCAAACAGCTACTTCACCCAGATTTTCTGGGTAATTGAGGAGGCGGGAATCACAGCATGCAACATGGTGGTCTCTGGGTTAAACAAACATTAGATCTCCGGGAAATTCCTGAAGTTGTTAGATGCTTAACAGGAAATTCTTTCTGACAGATCATTTAACAAGTTAAGAAGGGATATCCATAAGAAGCTGAGGCGCGTGATGTTTATCCATCTTGAGATTTGGCTAACGGAGAGGGTTAAGGAAACGAGAACCATTTTGGCTTCAGGGTAAATTGGTAAACTCTTCATACTTATCCGCACTATTAACTCAGGACTTCGGTTTGTCAGTGAACTTGGCATCTAGTTAGACAGCACATTTATCAATTATAAGTCCAGGAGACCGCTAAGCAAAACACATTGAGGGTCAGTTGAGCTGGCCTACTGTTTCTACTGTACTATCGTCGCCAAACTGGAATGTAGTGTCATGGAAGGTGAACTTAGAAATGCTCACTAAAACTGAGGTTCGAGATTGCACTTCGGCTCTCAAATGCATTGTGGCTGTTGGCCCAGATGACCTCGTGTCGACACTTTTCACAAAAGGCGGGAAGGCGTTATCTCAGTTGGTTTAACTTGCGTGAACTACGGAGGACATCGTTTTTGCTGGGGTCACCCGATAATGGTTCTCATTGTTGTAAACCATCGGAAAGGTAAGCTGGCTCGTCCTTGATATAGTGGTACTCTTGGCAGAAATTGCACTCTCCTCGTTGTAATAATTAACACAGAAAATATCGGTTCCGAAAAATATCGCGACTGTTACTGTATTTGTTCCCAAGACAAGCCAAAACATGCGTGCGATAAACGACGTTTTTCCGCCCCCAAAACTTGTGTGACCAGGCGAAAAAACACAAGGTATTCGTGTCGTGCGTTGTGACCTAAAAACATTCTCAAATCATAAAATAGGACAGTCACCGAAAAAAATAATCGGGGTCACTAGGCCACCAACGAGCCTAACGGAATAACAGTCGGACGGGTAAAAACTAACCAAGGTTACCTCTCGACCGTTCTGGGCAGTTCCCCTAATCCTGGTTGAATTAATCGTTTTCCTCGAGCACGCAGGCGGTTTTGGACGGAAAAAGTGGACTCCCTAATACTCATACTCAAAAAAGGAGTGAAGGACTCTGACGAAAGTCATCGAAAGAGTAGCTTGACTCTAGTAATTATTAGGGTTCTGGTGTTCACTATACTTCAGGGGCTCACTTCAGCCAGAGTGGGGGGTCATTAGAAAAGCACAGACAAGGTTTCGTCCTGAAAGAGGGTGTATTGATCAATTTTTCACTGTTTTCTTAGTTCTTGAGCAACATTGTACCTGATGCCGGCAAGCTCTTGCCGTTTCCCCCGTCTGCAAAGGTGCGCTCGATTCAGTGGATTGATCTGCACTTTTAGAGTCGTTTAAACACCTGAGTGTGTTGAACATGTGTGTGAACTTACTGTCGTCGCCTTTTCCCCATACTTCAACTCAGGTTAGGGATTACGGTGAACTGTCTGATAGTGTTAGCATCAGTAGCGGTATACGTCAAAGTTGTCCACTTTCGCCGCTCTTGTTTACTTTTGTCCTAGACGAAATAGTGGATGACTGTCTACAGCACTCATAAAATGTCGACGTCGACCTCCTATCTGGCAGAACTGACTGACCTTGCCTGTGCTAATGACAAGATGTTGTTAGTCGACAATTTTCAATCAGGAACTAGAAGCTGTTTTGCGCTCTGTCAAACATTTCGGAATGCGTTTGCAGCCTCAAAATGCAGTGCTCCTGCAAAGCTGGTGATTACCGAGACCGATTACTGAGGTTCCTGACCGGTTTCTCCATTCAAGGAGTTACATCAATGATAGTCGAGGTATAGAAACTGAAATGGACGCTTGTTTGTCTTAAGTTAGGGTGACATTTGTCAATCTACGGTATCTATGGCAACAGAGAAACAACTTTGTGGGATCGCGTATATAAGACGTGTATAAAATAATAATGGTGCTACTTTACGCCTACGAGGAGGATGTGAACCGTCTTCAGATATTTGATCTTTAATATCGGCGTTCGATCGTCCACATCGGGTGGCACCAACATGTAAGTAACGAAGAGATTAGTAAGGAGCTATTTAGTATTACGTATCAACGAATTTTCCCTTTTCGGCATGTAAGTTTGCATAAGCTTAGACGGTGTACTTAGAATGTCTGCTAATCATCAGGTACACTGAACATTGTATACCGATGCTGCAGCCGACTGGCACAAAGTTTGAGGTGGATAGATAATGACCCGGAGTACAGACAATCAGGACGTTAGCCAATCTAGGTCCCGAGTTGGGACGTCCTCGGCCCACAGAGTCGATGACTGGTGGTTTTAGGCGAGACGGCGACTAAGCGAGCTGAGTAACGTGAATGTTGTTGCTACATGTTTGCGCTGTGTGTTTGCAGCAAGTGCACTCGATGATGCCGGCAAGTGTAACCTTTGAGAAAGTTGCGTCGCTAATGACTCTTTATTTTCATCTATAAGCTCGCTTATATCGTTCGCAAGGTGTGGACACTTTTGTATTCAACGTTTGAGGATTGACAATTGTCTTCTAGTCGTTAGTTCCTGTTTCCTCTTCTGCTTCCTAGTTGGGACTTTTTTCTTCTCTCCATGGTTCTGTGGTAGCTAATCATCGATGCTAGCTACT
This sequence comes from Paragonimus heterotremus, assembly GCA_013368495.1. Classification (NCBI taxonomy): domain Eukaryota; kingdom Metazoa; phylum Platyhelminthes; class Trematoda; order Plagiorchiida; family Troglotrematidae; genus Paragonimus; species Paragonimus heterotremus. Next base: position 232,507 of record LUCH01000344.1, on the reverse strand, counting down.
GATGTCTTGATGTTTATGCTGTTCTATTTCAACTCGACTGACAGACACAAAATAGTCTCCGTTCGAACGTGATCAAATCGGAAGACAGCGATGGTTCATCCACACCAAAGGCACTCATAGTCATAGCAATTGGGTTTTCACTCTTCTTGTATAAGCGTCCTTTAGACTTACTTTGTAAATTCTCTTCCACGTTGACAGTACCCTTAAAGCAGCAGAGACGAGTACCTGAGTGTGTAACCCCACTAACAAGGTTTACGTTCCCCAAATCTACTCAACACACCTGAATATTAGCATTTTTAAGCTGACGTCTTTCTATGAAACCGTGTATTTGGTCGTACCTTGCAATTATTGCATTTGTGGACGTTGTTATCAGCTGGATAGTATCTCAGTGGTAGTGGTAGTAGAAGCTGTATACTGGTTGGTTCTAGCCCCGCAAGCTAAACATTTCTACATGTGAAAGAAAAGGACTGCGTAATGAGCATCGCTTCCAAGTCATTTTATGGATGGAATACGCGATAGTTAAGTCACCTAGTCACATAACTTATGCATTATTTAGCTAAGCTGCAAAGTGCTGGACGATGCTTGGTACGCTTTGCTATTGTTGTAATAAATAGGTCGTGGTAGCGATAAGGAATTAATGGTGCTTCGCAAGAAGTTCACGATGGTGCATCATCATGCTGTCGTTCAGGAGATCCAATACTCCGTATTTTGACAATCAATGCACCCATTCCGGCTACATATGAATAAGTATCTGGTGGGGGTGGGCTTAAAACCATTCGAGAATTCATAACTTGGAGATAATCTATGAGTTGTCTGCAGTCTATCCGACGGTTAGGTTATTTCCCGACCTTCTTTCGAAATGGATTAAAAAAACGTCTTGTGGACAATTCCAGGTGTTAAGTCGTGTTGAAATATGTTTGTTGGATGTGCCCTCTTACTGTGTCTCTTGCTGGCTCTCATATTTCTCGTAAATCTGATCTTTGTCGTAATGTGTGACCGAGAATTCGTGTTCCTGGCATGTAATGCTTACTTGTCCAAAGTGAGTAAAGCAACAAGTGATCGGAGCTTCCGATCCGTATAAAATGACCACCACTCATATGTGATCACAACTTCGACATTCCTGTAGGCCTTTCAAGCAGACTCTTTCGAAAATAACCATGTGACTCATGTTTTAGTTCTTATTAAAACTTAACAGTAGTTCACATTCTTATCAAGATCAAGATTTCAACTATGGTTCAAGTAACCTAATCACTCGTTCGCAAGTGAAAGTGACTGACCTTTTATTTCCGCTGCGTCGATTTTGCCCGATGTGACGTCAGTTGCTTAATGACTAATATGGTTGCATTGGAGAACATGACCGATAGTTGATACCTCGGTTGTGGTGTGTCACTGTCAAACTCTGACAAAAACGGAACTTTATTTGTTTGCTTATTTTTGAAAGTGGCTGGCTGAAAGTCTCTGAGGTGGGGGACAAAACTACGATCGATTGTAGGTGTTCAGTTTTTGTCAACTTGTTGTTGTTGACGTTGTTGACCAGTGAACGTCATTCAAATAGTTTTGACAGCTTTTAAGCAATACAACCGATTGCTAGACGCTGTCTGATGAAATAAGTAACCATAGTGTGATCTCTGGGGTGAGTTTTGTTCTGCAACGAATAACGGTAACAGTGAATGCATCTGCGTTTCACAAACAGCGCCACAAATGCATCCGATTCTCTCTGTCACTAACAGATTTGTTGTATCATTTGGAGAATGGTCATATCAACTACAACAAAAATGAGGTTACCAAATCTGGAAATTGAGTTTGTCTTGTTTTACCACACAACATTGAAGGTCACATCACGTGACTTGCAGTATCCTAATTTTCAGGCACTCTAGATGGCTTTTGTCAAGAGACTTGCACTGGAGGTCACATTACCAAAGGAGCACTGATCAGATGATGTCCATCTTGATTAAATTTACATATGTTTTGTATCAAGTGATTAGCGGAATCGAGTGGCTGTTGATTGGGAGTGAGACGTATGTTATGAATTAGAAGCGTTTGTGTCTGAGATTATGTGCAACACATTTAGTACGAGGAGTGTCGGAAGGTTTGAACGCTGCGGTTAACACTTTTTAAACAAGTGAGTTAAGAATATCTTGACATAAGCCCCCGGTATAGAGTCGCACAAATATTCGGCACAATTGGAGTTGTCCTGGTTTGATAATCATCGCATACGTAAACTCACAGTCAGTAATCCGATCAATCTAGTAATGTACAGCTAGCCTGATCACTCGGGACAGACGTGGAAGTACAGTTGTTCATCCAATCTGATATTCCCTTCCGAAGCTAGATAGCGGATTAGTCTTGAATTGTTCTTTGCGCTGCAGTTTTAGTTTTCGTTGCAGTAATTGGATTTTCACCACAAGTCGTTCAGTTGATTGTTTCCAGTATTCTACTGTGCCTCTTAAATTTGCTATGTTCGTAAACTTTCTCCTCTGAACACAGGATGAAGTTCGTTCAACCGAGTTGGATATCTCAAGACGATCGACCGCCAATCGTATGGAAAATGATTTTGGCTTGGCCGACTCGACAGACGACGCTGTGCCCTCTGCACATCAAATGAATGCTGAAGTTGTTCGAAAAACCTCGTGGAACCTTCGAGATCTTCTTGGGGAACACAGCTGCGTATACCCGGAATGCAAACAAGCCAGAGATGAGATGTCTTCCTGTGTGTCGATTGTCTCTAAAGATCAGGTTTGTCGGTATTTTCTGAAAACTTTGTAGGTTAGGATTTTGTGCACATTTTGCAGTAAATAATTTACTCCATTTCCATGGTTAGGTCGTAAATAGATGACGGAAAATCCACGACTATGAAATCCACGAGTAGAATATCACTCCAAGAAGTTTGCTCTGTTTTTTTAAACTGCATTTTCAACAGCTTGTTGGTGGATCATGTTATCACACTATGAAACCCATATGACTCAGATCATGCCAATGCCATTTTGAGGCCATTTGATTGTAAACTGCTTATCCATGAATTTTACAATTTCGGAAACAAAACCATACGCCGTTTTAACGATGATGTACCGAGTCGATCGCTCACCTCTCTGCCATTCCCCATTCCGATTGAATGTATTGTCGTCCTTATTTCCTTAAATACAACAAGCATATGTAAATTTTTTTTCATAACGGCTAAACAAACTTATGGACATCATAAAAATAGTATGAAGTACCTGTGAGTTATGGATATCCCATCGAGTTCACTCTTAGTTCCTCTTATTTGTAAATAATCCCCTACAGTTTGAAATCAGTTCTGTTCAATAACCCAGCTTTAATAAACCAATCATTTTCAAACAATCAATATGACTAAAGTTTCGATGCAAATTCCCCATTCAGCTAGGCTTTTCAATGAATTTATTGGGCTTGAGTTTAGCTCACCAACTGGAGCTCATCGAACCGGGTACCGAATTTCTGCCTTGGTGGTTGTAGAATGAACATACCGACAACCACGCTACTGACGTTGAACTCGAGCTGGCCAAGTGCCTCCATATTCATGACGTATTGACAGAAATTTATGTTGTTGGGTTGTTCAACTGTTTTGTAATTTACTGCTCAAATCGATTAATGCATAGAGTGAGGTATGTTATCAATTTTACCCTTGAGTTGTGTTTGGCTCAAATTAATCGCTTCTTTGGAATACGATTCTAGCACAACCACCTGTGTACGATTGTATCAACTCGTGACGTGGATACAGTACCTTTCTGGCAAACTGCAATCAAAAATTTCATAGATGAAGAATTTATTTACAAGCTGGTTTTCTGAACGAAATTTTCATGAGGTTTTCTCGTCCTCGTTAGCGACGTCGATACCTCAGTGTCTAAAAGCGATGTTTACCTGATGTGTAGAAAAAACATAGCAGTTTAGAGACTAACAGATCTGAAGAACTATACCACACTTGTACTTCTATGTCTAAACCAAGTTGATCGAAGCCAAGGTGCCACGCACGTTGTAAGCAAATATAACTGAATTGCCTGTCAGAATAAGACAGAATAAGTACAAGCCTAAATCCTGATAATCTTAACTGTTCCGTTTCGTTAACCGTCTTGTTTTCACAGACAATTTAATGATACAATTGAAACAACTACTCCACTGGACCCGATTTATACGCATCACCCTTGAGACGTTCATGCACCAACCTTGATGGGTTACGAGACACCACCTACTTACGGTCTCTGTTTCCGAACTTCACGTTAAGATTTACGTCCTACTCTTGCTACGATATTGACAATGAGTGATCAGCGTAGCATATTCCTGGTTGGCTCTATCATTCAAAGCTATCCTGACTGTTAACTGTTCTCTCGTCAATCACATTACTAAGTACTGTTTGATATGTGCAAATAAACGTACACCTCGATGATCAATAGCTTACGTCATTTCATCTTAACAGCCAACTTTTGAAGCCGTAGAGTAACACCGCTCTCACTGAAATCTTGTGCGCATTTCCTCCTGAGACTTGCAGCAATTGTTGGTTAGTTGCCTAAACTAAAAAAAGGAACTGCATTCAAAAAGTGAAATCAGATAACATAGTTGATATCTAAAATGACAGATCGAATTTTCAACAGCTTAACAAGGTTGTTAACTTACGAACGTTTCATTTTTTGAACCGATTTTCACTTAAAACTAGTTCAATGTTAATTCTTACAAATCATTTGACTACGAACGTTTGCTTCAACCATTTCAGATCGGCATCAACGAGCAAGTGCGTGAAACATTCATTAATCTTGTGCACTTCTACGCCAAACTGAAGAAGGACTTGATCGAACGGGTCCGTCCAGCAACATTGCAAGACTCCTCACCGTCGTCGCCCTCCGCACGGTTGATGACAACGATTCGATTTCGATGGCAACGGGATTCCGATTTGGTCAAGCAATACGAGGAGCTGATGGATCAAGTTATCGCCCTGAAACACTGTGATTTACCACAAGTTCGCAAATTAGAGCTGAAGGCAAAATCATTGGAATCTTTGTGGTGGGGCCCACATGGGATCGTGACCAAATCGACTGAATTCGATCCGCAGGAAATACATAGCGGGCTACAACCGGAACCTAAGCAAACAACAAGCGCAGATTTGAATCATAGTTCGGAAGATGGGATGAAATTTGCCAGTTTTTCACCTGAACAATCAGCATCATGTAATTTGACAAAAATACGAGACGCACACTCAGCATCCAGCACACATGCTCTGCAACCATCAAATCGATTGTTTTCTCACGAACTTTCCCATGAATCAATTGACCAGTACAGTGACCTTCTTAATGAGACACAATCATCTTCCATTAGTGGTGAACTACCAATCGGAGACAATTCGACGAGAAAAACGATACTGAATGGAACTTCTGATGCGGCTTCCACGTATTCAGATCCGTCCTTTGGGAACGTCCTCAAAAGTTCCTTGTCCTCTAAGACTGGAATAAACGATAGTCCAGTTCCAGATGCCTATTCCATAATGGCTACAACTCGTGAGCCTCAAACCGACAAATCGCAAAAAGCCAAACTTAGACGAGTTAGGAGACAGCAACGAAAGAAGCTTGTGGAGCAACAAAAACGGGCCGACAATAACAGAAGTATACAGGTGTTGAACGAAAATTCACAGTCATCGCTTAACGGACCTCCGAAAGAGTTGCATGAAGGCGATGAGGAACATATGGGTTCGTTGTATAGAAGTCCAAACGTTTGGTTGCCTACACATCAGGTGCCCGACGTTCCATCGAGTGATAATTACACAGATTCGTTCGATGCTGTTCCATCGGGTTCTTCAAATGTGACATCAGCTTCCAATCAACCAGAAAATGAGAAAAAAGTCGACGCGTTGAACAAAGTTCATAGCAAAATCGTGCAGACAGACGTAGAAGTGTCACACGGAGGTCATAACGACAGAATAAATGGAGCTTACATCCATGGAAGGTATTCTATTACCCCTCCCAGTTTGTCAGTTTCTCATTCATCGTCTGAAAGTAACGATAAGGATCAAAAGGGGACACATAAATTGTCGAGTTCGAAACCACATGACGATTCGGATTTGCAAACCATACGACTCCCATTAGCAGCTTCTTCACCGGCTACTCGGGAAGTGCCCAACCTCACTCTCAGCGAACCAGATAGACTTTCAGAAAGAGAAAAGTCTAATTCTATATGCCATGCCATAGGAACAGTAGATGAAGTTTCAAAATGCATCACTGATCCTTTGGTTGTTAAACTCACTGTTCCAGGTGATAAGGTTTCATTCGTTGATGAGATCGACTATGTATCTAAGTCAGACCAAAAACGTGAAATTCCATCAACTGAGGCAGTAAAAAGTAACAATCAGCTATTGTTTGAGCCTCCTAACTTGTCGGTCTCATCTACTGAAGTTCATAATTCCCTAGCAGAATGGAAGCCATTGCAATCGAATGGTGTCACCGTTGAAGCAGAGTGCGAGAGCACTAGTTGGATAAAAGTTGAGAGAAAATCGACAAGAAAACCACGTACGCGTAAACAACGTACAAATAAGAGTGCAGCGACTGATTCACTAAAATCACCCATTTCCGATTTTTCTGAACAAAATGGAGAACATGCAGTGACTGTTGATGCGAACACTGCTGCCCTTGACAAGGTGGCTTACAGTTCTGAAGTATCCGACCCTACAGGTTACCCACATGCTATCCCAGAGCCAGAAGTCATGTCCGAAGCCGAGTTAGAGATCCAAAAAAGCAAAAACGCTATACACACGGTCCTCAAAATGACTGATCCAGATTGTGACCAACACAAAACGCCATCTGAACAAACGGACTATACAATCATTTCAAGCCTAAATTTAACTGATCTGTTGAATGCCGATGTGCCGTCTTCTGAGGAGCGTATTCATCAATCATTTGAATATGGAGACCAACCATTGATCATATCAGCAGACGGAGATACAAACAACCAGCAAGGGGCTACAGTCGACAGTTGGAGCCCAATAGACTGTGTACAGCCCGATTCGGAACACCATGTTATTTGCGGGAAACCTAACCCAGCTGAAAGCAATCAACAGTGCTCCAAACTAGAGACCATAACGAAACAACCTCAGATCACGAGTGCACCTCACGACAATCGTCAAAACGAATCGTCGCATAAGCGATCCTATCAGTCGGACACAACAAAGCCAAAAACTACCGATGGAACTGATGACAGTCACTCTGAATTAATGACAGAATTGGTGAATCCAGGTTATGTAACGTCACCTGTAACCGTTCCATTGTTAAATGGTATAGAAATGCCATCCTTATCAGATGACCTTCTTCAACCCGTAACACTGGAAGAACCCCATGCTAACATAGACTCAACTCACCAAATTGTCCACGACTCTAATATGTTCATGCGATCAAAAACCGTCATGGATGGTGGTGTACGCCGCAAAATTCGTAAGGCTAAACGCCATGGAAAAACAATAATTTGTTCTCCAACCGGAATGAGGTCTACAGTTTCCATTACACAACGGACCAAACAGATAGATGATAATGATCAACTGGAAGCTGAATCTTCTGATCAACTTGTAAAAAATGGCTCATTTGAATCAGACTATAACCTGCGTACAAACTCTCAACTGATCGAACGTGATGGGTCGGATAACTTACCAGACCAAAAGAGCTCCGCGAATTCATGGATGGGTATGACAGATGAATTGTCATCGTTACATGACTGTTGCGAACTGACTGGTCAAAGTTCGGGGATGAGTCATTCGTTAACCCGACATTTCTCAGGAATCTCAAAAGTTGAAGGAAAAAAAGAAATGGAAGCTCAGTTGGTTGAAGGACGTGAGGAAGAAAATATTAATTATCTCATACTTGCAACAAACGTCGACGTTCTTAGTGGAGAAACACACACACAAGAAACTCCTCGCACAAGAACTGCTCCCCTCAACATAGGAAAGATATACGACAGTGACTTAGCTGCTGCTGGATTAACGATTCAACCGTCTCGTGAATTGGATATGAAAAACAACGTTGTTGGTCAAGAGAACGAACGAATACAAGGGACATCACCGATGTCACCATCTTTAAGACAAGATGCTGTTTTCAGAAGTGAATCTCAAAGATCTCCCATCCATGTTCTGTGTCATAAAGAATTTCTGACTGACAAACAAGTTGGTTCCGCTTCATTAGCTGATCAGTCGAATGAATCTATCATTGAGTTTAGGGATAACAAACCTGCAACCACTCTGGAGTTAAACCAAGGGCGTTCACATTGTTTGGAAACAAACCAGAGGTCTCTTGAATCCGAATTACACCTGATAAGCAAGCTGCCATCTGACTCATCGTCTTTTCAGCGTTCTAGAGAACGAACTGATTCCACTGAAATGGTCGGGGAATGGAAGGATAGTTCACAGAAGTCTTCTTCGTTCGATCCGATATCTGAAGGCATTCAACGGCCCGAGGTGTATGAAGTAAGCGAATCGGATTCAACGACAAAACAGTTGGCAAATAGGCCGGTGAAATTTATTGACGGTGCGTCGGGAATATTCGACTGCAGCCATTTGTATGATTCTACGGCAAGTGAAAAGTTTAATTCGCCAAATAATGACGCTGAACAGTCTGTGAACAAGCCTACCGTGCACGCTTCGATAGCTATTGCTGACCAGCTACCTAAACACGTGACCAGTCACTTAAGGTCAGAAAGTCTAAGTGTAGAGGAAGCTGACGATGTGGACTCTGTTTTCAATGTTGAACCTACCTTTGAGCAATCTAATCTGATTTCTCCAGCGTTACTTTCTTGTGTGACTGATCCTAAAATTGATGCTTATAACATAAAAGCAAAAGTTCCAATTAAAGACATATTACAGTTGAAGACTCCCATATCATCCGATAGTAAAACGTCGATAGTAAACGTGTATAACCAGAATGTAGACTCAAGGGGCAGTCTACTTTCAAACCCATTCGCAAACCGTGAGCTCAAAACTCAGTCGGATCGTTTGACTATAGTATGTCGAAAAAATTCCAGATCAGGCTGTTCTACCCTTGATATAAAGGAAGCCAAGCCGGAAGAAAAATTATCTATTCTTGAAGCTACTCATTCACGCTTACATGCGTTAGCTGAAGTAAACTGGAAGCACTCTGACAAGAAAACAGTCGATTCCGCTTTGCGGACAAGACATTCGGATCAATTTTACGATTTTTCTGTGCCAACCGACTTGGTTACCGCAGAAGCTCATTGGATACATCCGAAGGACCTTGGTATGACAAGTAAACATGTGAACATGGAATCCAAGATGAACTCGAGCTTATCGTGGACTGAGGTTGATACACAGACTGAAGAGTCGTATACCTTTCGCCAGGAAACCACCAAATGCCATTCACTTTTGGATAGCAAAGACGGTGATGGTGATGAGAATGAATTTGCTAACGTTTGTAACACTGCCAAGATTGTGCACACTCAAAAACACTCTGAACATCGTGATGAAGGAAAATATGTTTGTGTCCGTTCAGGTTTTGCGGCTCAAAATGTATCTTGGAACAAATCCATGCAATTTGATTGGATGGTAGACAAATCAATACAAACCGATGCGTACAGTAAAGAAATATTGATTCGTCGAAGACAAGGTATTCTTTCTGGCGAACAAGATTTGCAGCATCAAATGACGGAAGCGAAACAACAAACTAATTCACAAGAACAGCTTAATTCAAAAAGTGTAACCAGTTCGGTAAGTTTCTTCTAGTTTCTTCTGAAATTTACTTCGCTGATCGTTATTTACATTACTTGTAAAATAATCTGACTAGCTTATCTGAGGGTCATCAGACTCCTGTCACGTTGTACATAAGAGTTCACAGTTGATAGTATTCCCGTGTGTACATTGACTGCTTGACCGTAGTCTACTAGCTCGGTAATCCATAAGTGAAGTTCACTAATCAATGCTGTTGACGCTCGATGAAGCGATTGATTGTTCAGGGATGTGTACATTATTTCAATCGTTCTATGCTTTGCTTCTAGTCTTCCCATAAAGCCAGCTAAAAGGCCTTTAATTAAGATGTGTGAGAGTTGTTTTGATCAGCGGTAATTTGAGGCAAACCGCCATGGTAGAAAAATCAATCCGGCTAAAAGGGGGACTGGTCTGAACTCCCCTAAGACGACGTTACTGTGGCATTATTCTGGAGTGCGAACTCAAACACAAGTCAAGGGGACATAATCATGAAAACACTTATGAGAAACTCATCAGTGTTGAATCAGCTGGTCAAAATATAGTTAAACGTTTGCAATAAAGGTGCATCTAGAAACATTCCTCAAATTCATGTCTATTATTCCACGGTTCTCAAAGTGACTCAGGAAATCGTTGAGCCACAGGGCCACATGCTGAGCCGAACGTGGAAAGTAGATTGTAGACCGTCAGTTAGAAATGTTTCATTTTTTTAGAGACCACCCTGCACTTCAGTGACAGAACACTCCGTGGAACTTGATCAATTGGATTTCGTTTTAGACTTATTCAATGTTAGTATTTTCAGAACGTGTTATAAACGGTCTGAAATTCTACGTTAATGCTTCCAGTTAGGGTACACATACTTCCTTCAGAACAGGTGAACCAGTCACGGATTCAGGAATCTTTAATGCATGCATAGAGAGGATAGCCGTATAAATCTGAAGGTTATGTGGCAATGATCAAGTGTACACTGACTATAATCTATCTTACACTTGAATCGCAGTTTGTTGCAAACCAGAGGCAATTGAAAAGCAAAGCGATAGTAGAATCCATACTGTCAGTTGGATAAATTTGCAGGTCAAACGAAATCGGTCGACCAGGTCAACCAGTGAACACCATTACGTATCCTTACAGGTGGTCATGAATAGTAGTGAGTTTGATGGTCAAAATTTGTCAGAACCACGTGACCGGCACTGCTGGTTGTTTTCGTTCATCAGGCGTGCATACCCCGTGAACCTCGACTACACACCCTACTATGGAAACGGTAGATGATGATATTTGCAGACAGCTAATTATTTGTGAGTTATTTATTCCCACTGTTTGCCCCCGACGCGATCTTCTGAGTATACCTGCGGTGGTTTGCATCATGAACCTGCCAGGTTTGAATCCACACTTCTCTAAGCATGCCAGTTGACTTTGTTTGTCAAACCTCGTTCTGTAAAACCGAAAGTTTGCAGTTTTGTAGATGTGCACCAATCGGTTAGGCACGAAAGTGTATGCCACGCATATCGGTATACGTCATACCAGTATAAACTGTCCTCAGATGGCTAGCGATCATTGAGTTCCATATGTTTTGGTCGCCTGTTTACCACCGCATACACCGGTTGACAGGACCTTCATCTATTAATCCTTGCCTTACGTCATGAATTTTTTTGTCTTTGCTGTCCTAAGACGGTTAAGAGACTAGTTGAAATAATATCATTCAACGCTTTTCGACTTACGATTTGTTCATCTGAATGACAATTGTTTTAACGATTTCCCTCCCAATTCATCCACAGACAAAGGCAGCTTCAGGATCAATAATTGAGCCTGTCACAAGGTCAGTTGCAATAACTACGTTACTGTTCTCATTACTGGGTTTAAAATGCAAATTTCTCTTGCCCTCTACTTTACTGCCGAATAGTAGGGAGTTTTGATTTTCAAATGGGTAGAACATCACCCACGATTTATCACAGCTTTCGCATTTCCATAGACTTTGCAGTCGGCCGTTTTCGGAAAGAAGCACTAGAGCTTGCCACAGCCGGAGCTAGAACTCCGGCCACACTTTCATGAAGCAACCGTGTTAACGACAGCGCCATTGACCTCACATTAGACACGACCGAATTATCATCGCATGTGAACGCCCAACCACTTTCGCTTGTGAGTTGTGCATTCACATACGAGCATTCACATTCGGTAATTTAGTCGTGCCCAGTGTGAGGTCAGTGGCGCAGAGTTCAACACGGCTGCTTCATGAAAGCGTGGCCGCGGTTGTGGCCCCAGCCGTGACATGATATGGACTACTGACGGGCTCTAATGAGAGCATCTTTTGGAAAGGAGTCGATTGGAGAGTCTATGGCAATGTGACGGCTGAGAGCAATTGTGGGTGATGTTCAGTCTATGTGAATTTATTCCAGCCTATTCAAAAATGTCTGTAATTCTTCGAAAAAATTACCACGCATTAGTTCACATGATTTTACACGGAAAAACTGGGGTTCGATCTGAGGAACTATTTTTAGTCCCTGGATAAGCCTCTAGTATCAACATTCGTGACAGCAGTATAGTTGCGCTATTCTGCCAAGTTCGGAGAAATGTTGCAGGACAAACCAAATAAGTCTATTAGTAGACCTTATAAAAATGCACTATTCGTGACCACCCATATATTTCTGACATGGTGTCATTGTTCGTTACTGATACAGAGACCGTCATACGGCTCCTGATTTGATCAAGCAAGAAGAGACAGTTTTCAGTGCTAATCAGACAAGGTCGTGTTAGACGATGGATAGCTACAGCAATGTGTGGACACTGATGGTGGATTAGGAGGGGATGAAAGAAATGGTATAAAGCAACTGAGAAGTATACGAGATGACCTTGTCATACAAACGAGGATTGATGAGAACATTTCAATGACAACGACTATTACTATCAACTGTCTCATTGGTTACAAGGTAGACCTCTGCCCCACTGATTATATCTCGAATGCGTCGTTATGAATGTGTAAGCAGATTGACGTTGAAATTAAACCGCGGGTATCAGTTGTACCGAGGTTGTATGGAAGTTGAATGAAATATAATTGTTGTTCGAATCAGCAGTGAACCGTTCCTCAAGTAAGCGGTGTCGTTCTATGCAGAAAAGTCTAGATTGTTTCCGAAATCTTATGCCTGAATACATTTAGTATATATTCCAAGGCTTACTAACCGTATTGCTCTTACCGTACATTGCAGAAAGATCTCGTCCACTCAACTTGTAACCTTTCGTTGGTTTAAGTTTTAAAGCAATTCACGTAAAACGCTGCATAACAACTTTCAGTTTTGGTTTCAGAATTGTTTTGTTGAGTTGCTTCGATTCTCTCTACAATTGCCTTATTTCAGTGTTGGCACAACGAGAGGTTCTTGCTGCCGTTATCTGCTACCGCTGTTGGCCCTGCTGCTGTTATTGCTTCTTCTCTTGTTGCTCTTGTTCTGTCTATTTTCAAAACCAACATGTACTGGAACCAATTACTCCTCTGAGGACTGCGTGGAACAAACAATGTTATGGCGATTTCTGTATCGTCCACTACATACTGTTCGTTTCCGTGGTGTACCCATGTGATTGGGGAATTGCATTTTCCGACCCTTACATCCAGATGGTATCGAGAATCTAACCCCCTTTTGTATTCGCGTACATACCAATCGCGTACATACCATTGAGCCCGGTCCTAAATCTGTGATAACATTCTCACTTCTCCTATCGATTTACGAACAAACTACTGTATGTCTTAACATTAAAAATGATCATTCTACTCTTATATTGATTCACATTCTTTGAGATCTATTCTCCTCCGTATCGCGCCCTCCAAGTTACCAGTCTTTGTGTACTTTTTCCCCTCACTCTGAGTTGCTTTTTTAACATTGACCTGTTCAGATTGCTAGCTTGAACACAGATCTACTGGTTCATATATCTCCAAACTGTCCTCGGGTCTGGTTTGCGATGGTCGAATGGCAGAATACTTGGCATGCATGCTTTCATCCAACGTCTATTTTCTAATTTGTTTTATACACTTGTGATTATTGATCCGTCACTTACACAACCACACACACACACATGCACGCACTCACGCACGCACTCGCTGTGTGTCTACTCGAATTGTAATTGTAAACTGAATAAGTATTGTTGTGAAAATTGATTTGGTTTATCAGAGGTTCATTGGCCCCTCATTGTTGTTCGATATCTTACAATCTGTGTTTGCTACGATGCTAAACCTGCTGATGTCATCTGGTTTTACGATAGCCGTTTAAGCCCTCAAGACGTTGTAAACCCATTCAGAGGGTTATAGGATAAAGGTTGGCTTTGTAGTCAAGTTGTTGAAAGCAGTAGAATCGCATGACACCTATTCATTAACCTAGAATTTCGTTGACGCCAGTGTGGTATGGGGGGGAGAACGTGGGTGTCTCACATCCCGTGCGTGTCTGCCAGGTGCAGTCAGACTCCGGTCCCAAAATGCACCGAACTAAAGGAGCACGATAGGATTTTATATCGAACCGCTTATTTCTGTTGATGTTTGAATATATGATGAATGCTGAATCGACTCTGATAAGTTGGAGTAATCCACTCGGTGACATAATCTAGAGTCCAATAACGCTGATTCAGACAGCCGGGTTAACAGGACCATCTTCTAAGTTCGTCAGAACTTCAGAAGAGGGGGTTGAAACGACTGGAATGTACACTATGTTGTTAATTACGGTGAAATCTTTAGAACATTTGAGTACTCTATGTGACGGCCGAAAATGTACGGTCTGAATGCTGAAAGCAGACCACAACCTCGAAACATTCGTCGCGGCGGTGGGTTGTACGACCAAAGCGGTTTGCAGCGAGTTCATCTCAGTCGTATATCGCTCGTACGTAAAATGATACGTACTGAACGAGCAAATCGAAAAGCGTGACCAATACTTGGATACTCAGAAGCGTCACACAACCGTTTTCACTGTTTTTGGCTTAACCGGGTGTCGTAAACACCACGCCTGTTGCAGAATCGAACCTACGGCCTATTAGCAAGTATCGGAGCTGTGACCCTAACCGTGACCACTGGACCACAGGATTGCGCTTGCTAAAAGCACCGAAAATTAGACAAGTTATTTTTGTTGATAATCGTATATTCTTTTCTCATAGACCGGACTCGTTCAGTCATATATGAAGTACAAAGTCTAAGGAACCTTCCTCACATGAGTTATTATAGCCATATCTACGTGTACAGCAAAACAAAAGTATGCGTGCGCATACACTAGCATAGAAAAGAAAGCAAAGCAGGTTTTGTACGCAAGAAAAGATGGATCATTTGAACGTTATAAGCTACGAAAGTAAGAGTGTTTCTAATTCATTAGCCGCTCGTTCACTAAGAAATGTGAGAAGGAAATGGTGCAGAATGTGCAGATGCTGATAAGAAACTTAGTTCGAATATTTCAGGTCTATTAAAAAAAAGCCAGTGAGTGACAATTATTGATCGACTTTGTTGAAAGCTGTGAATCATTGCGGAGAGATGAAGTCAACATGGACGGGTAGAGAGACACCATCAAATTAAACTGAACACTTAAGAGGACGACTTATAATCTTAGGGCGTTTAATGGAAAACAGCATACACAACTTGGGGGATATTGTAACCATATGTGAGGATATGATGATTAGAAAAACACTAAACTGCATTGAGAGGTACGCGTAGATATTTCGAACTGTAGAGAAGCAATGAGACGACGAACTTTGCAAAGTTAATCACTATTCTGAAGGAAACGACATGTAAACGGTAACTTTCAAAAGGAATGAAGGGGCACCGTGGCAGGACCAATAGTCAACAGACATACAAAGCGATTGTTTACGAAGGCAAGCTGCTAAGACTAGCGTTGTGAGCTTACTAGACAAAAAGTTGGGTGGAGGTATCAAATTACCGAAACAGAAGACAATGCACTACACTGACGTGTTTGGTCACGCTTACTTGCTGCGTCGATCCAAAGGACTACATCTGCCCTGTCAAGCATGACCGCGAAATAGGGACCAAAATGGAACATTTACAAGAAGGGTATTCAGGTTTGTACCTCACACTGCTACCTGTGCAAGAGTGTTTTGCCAGTGGGACACGATCCTAATGGCACATGGCGATATTGTTTTTTTGAATTATTGAAAGTTAGAAGAAAAACCGTGACGAACAATTGTTTTCGTTAATCCGTCATCAGATGAATAAAACTATAATGATTCGGCGAATTGACGAAAGTGGAACGTCATGAGTTCAACCAATACGTGCAGGTAATCATTACCAAACAGGCACATGAAAAACGGCCGAAACTGATGGTCAGCCTCAGTGATGAGAAGCCTGCATCGCGATTTGCTGTCAACCCAGAAAGGTATTTGCATAACTTGTCACAAATTCCGCTTGACACAGCTCTACCTGAAGTACTAGCTTTAGGATCAAAGTTTTGTTGTACACGCCGTAGAGATGATCAGTTAGAGGTTGAGGTACAGTTTGAAAATCTCCACAATCAGACCTCTCAGTTGATCTCCACTTCAAATGCAACTCTGGAACAATTCAAATCAGATCTAGTTAATTGCTGCTATTAATACCGGCAAACTCAGTTTGCTCATAAGAATCTTTTCACTGCTGGACATCTGCAAGCCTTGAGAACGATCCGCAAACGTGGGGATATCCCCATGACACGTCCCGATAAAGGTGCAGGCATAGTTATCATGAAGAGGAAAGACTACATCGATAAAATGTTGGAGATCCTCTCAGGTCGAAGTAAGTTTAATATACATGAAACTGAGAAGGACAAAAAAGTTTTGATCGACGGTCAAATCGTAAACAGCTTCAAACGACCTTCGTAACAAGAAATAGTTACAGACACAATTCGAGTGACTTAAACCGACTGACTCTATCATCTCTCGTCTATACGGTCTACCCAAGGTCCATAAACCAAATCATCCCGTTAGGCCTACTCTTGATATGCGCAATTCCCCCCACCACTCAACAGCAAAGTGGTTGGCAGGACAACGTGAACCTATTCGCAGGCAACTGTGTACACACAGCCTACGTGACACATTCCATTTTGTTATTCACGTTGGGAACGTTAATACGACTAGTCAGTACATGTGTACGCTGGAAGTCTGCTCAGTATTCACAAACATCTCTCTGTTTGAAACTGTCAATTTCATTCGTGAACATTGACCAATCGAACACTCAGTTAAGCATACCGAAGTCCATGTTGAGAGAACTGCTTCTACGATGTACTCTCAGCGTTCGGTTTAAATTTAAGAAGCGAACTCTACCGTCAGACCGATGGGGTTGCAATGGGGTCCCCAGTGGGCCCACTACTAGCGGATATTTCCATGGGCAGGCTTGGATGTCAAAAATTGAGTCAGTCTACTAGCAGTTTTTTCTTCTATCGATGATGCGCAGACAATATTTTCGTTCTACTGAAATCTGAGCATGATCTACCTGGTGTCGTTCACTTAATCAACCAGGCGCAACCCACCATCACGTTTATTATTGAAACGGAATCAGAAAACTCGTTTCATTTTCCAGATGTGAATTTAATAGGCGCCTAAATGGTAGTTCGCAACGTTCCGTTTATCACATAGCAACTTGGACAGGTTAATATGTAAATTTTAACAGTTTTGCGCCTTTAGAGCAAAAACGAAACCTCGCTCACTGCCTGACGAGTAGAGCAATGAAAATGTGTTCTGCAGACACAATAGACCAGAAACTGGAGACAGTTATATCGACTTTATCAGACTCTTAAGCAAACATTTTCGGCGGCAACGCTACGCAGTTGGTTCTCAACACCTCTGCTGTTGACTTTGAGCTTGAAAGGCAAACTTCCTGTCCCTGATCAATCCATGGTTGCATACCGCTGTTGTACGGCGGAGTATGTAAGTCGCACAACGAGGCGTTTGTCGAAATGGATCAAAGAACACCATCCAGCGTGGCTCGGGACAAGTTCGTCCAAATCCATCAACAATGCAGTCGTCGCACATGTGGCAGATACTGATCACTGGGTTGACCTCACTCAGACGTTCTGTGTTGCCTACACAGCCCCGGCCAACTACTGCTGAATCGATCGCCATTCGATTACACAATCCGATTTTGTGTTCACACAAAAATTCACACAAGCCCTACAGTTGCTGTAGTTATAGATCAAACCATCAGCCTGCATGCCTTTCCAAACTCCAACCGACAACTTTGTGACGCACTGGTGGGCGGAACCCCAAACCAACCATCGTTAACACTGATGATTTGCTCTCTGAGTGACTAGCCTATACAGGCTTGGATGTTTTGTAACACCATACATGAGCCAATAACATTCTGCCAAACATCTTTGTCTTGATTACACACTGCTTTGACTTCGCCGAATTCATATAACTGTATTTATCTAATGATAAGTTGTCGGAAATAATTGTTCGTCTTGGTTTTTCTTCAATGTGAATTTCGGCGAAATTATGCCCTCTGAAATAAACACGACAAATTAGTCGTGATGCTACACACACTCATTATTAAAACTGGTTTCAGTGCACCTTATCGAATACACGCAGTAGAAATGAAAATCAAGAGCTACACTGCGTTCCCTTGATCCAGTTCACCAGTAACGGTAGAAAACATACGTCGTGAGAGGTTAACACTTCGTTTACTCTCTTCAGTCACGAACGTAAAACATTGGAATATATAGGACATGCGGATAGCAACAACGTTAGAAACAATCAACGATTGGGTTTACACAAAACAGAGACTGTTATCAGTTCCAGGGCAGACAAACTGCATGAGTCAACAGTTTGTGCACACATAGGACCAGACGGCGAGTATTGATTAGCATAGCTTTGGAGAAAGCAAGCAACTTCGGATTGCGATTACGCAACAACACTTGAAACGAATGTGAATTTTGGCAAAATTGCGTCCTCTGAAATAAACACGAAGTGACAAATTAGTCGTGATGCTACACGCACTCATTATTAAAACTGGTTTCACTGCACCTTATCGAATACACGCAGTAGAAGCGAAAATCACGAGTTACGCATGAAATCTGCATCTACGGATGGTGTCCTTTCCACCTGTAGAAAAATCCACGAACATTGCTGATGTTGTGTTAATTTAATGGATGTTTCCTCTTGCATACATAACAGTGGGTTAAGTCGTTTAGTAACAAATGTCTAGATAAAATGAAATATGTCATCGTTTTTGCTTGCGAAGATGACTTAGAATGTTGGTGGATAGCTAATTTCAGGAACTTTCTCGAGCACGTGCCGACCGATAGATGAAATCGGTGTCTTGTGCACAGGACCGTCGACCTCATCCGGATGAGCTGTACAGTTGTGAGAAAGCTGACGTTTTGTCAAATCGAAGAACTTAATGAACAGGCGTCAATCGAGTGTCATCGCATTGCAGTTTGACAACAAATACACCTGAAGCCTATGCCGATATCGTGATAATCACTTGGTCAAAGCAACAAAGGTGGCGTAACTGCTCTTTATGTCTAAAAAGAACAAAATGCCAATCTCCATGTTTCGTTTACTTCGTATGTTGCGGTTTGATCAGCATTGCTTTGTTCATCACAAGCCGCTTTTCGTTACGACCAATAAATTGTATCTTGGGCGAGTTGGCCGGGTCAACTAAATAACTGATTGCTAGGATATGTTTGACGATTGATGAAACCGTTCATCTGTTGTTGTACACGATTTTATTTTAACGACTGATGAGAGTTATTGAAGCAAAAATGGGACAAAAAACCGGGAGATGAGTCACGGCAATAAAAGTATATATATATAAATATGCTTGACGGCATCCGAAACGGATTAGCCTGTCACAGTAACCGAAGCTAAAAGAGGCATGTGCTTTAAGCCATCACCCCAAGTGGCTTGCGCTGCACAACTTGTGGTTCCATTCACACACCATGTATCCGGTGTAAACCCGAAGGAATAAGACCAGTCGGTGCGTCAGTGAGGTCTTTGAGTCTAGCCGACCAATGATGGTCAGCCAATTGAATGGCTAGCACGAAAAGGAAACCCTTATCTCACAGAGAAAAAACAGGGAGACTGCAATGACAAGATCTAAACTGATAAAAAAGACATGTAAAATGTAGTACAAGAAGCATTTCAGTATATGAATGCAAGTTAGTGCATTCTAGAGAGGATAAAGTTGAGAAACAGGATTCAAAGTTTAACTACGAAAAAATCCGACGGACGACTCATCATTCAATACAGCAACAAGCTCAAGAAAAGAATGAGTAGACGACCGCAGACACCCAAGTTTCCGAAAAGAGGAGAGAATTAGTTGCCAAGCAACCATGGTCCTGGTGGATGCAATAATTAACGAAAGTAGAATGGGTATGCTTATATGACCTACCTGAGCTTAATGTACTTGTCGTCTCCTCGTCGACGATGCACTATGAGTACTCTGATGACCTACTAATCCCAAATGACCAGCGCAGTCGCAGTACCGAGGGCTTTCGTTCCCAGCCGCTCAACAACTGCTTGCTGAACTCGCGGACGCCCGTCAGAATCGCATTCCTCTAAGCAGTCCGGGTCAACGCTAAATCTTCCCAGCATCTAAAATCATTTTTACAACGTGAAAGACTTACGTGCACAGCATCTTGGTATCTCAGCTTTAGGCCACGAGGATTTCGCTTACCTGATCTCAGTTGTTCATACAGTACCTGCTTCGGGATACGGTCATCGTCCATCCGACGGACGTGACCCAGCCAGCGAAGCTGATTCAGCATCAGCAAGGCTTCCATCCCGTTCATGTCCGCTTACCGCAGTACCTCAGAATCATGTCCGATCACCGAATACCCAAGATGCGTCTTAGACATTGCAAATGAAAGTGGCTCAGATAGCGCACGTTCCGCTGATACAATGTCCACGTTTCACTGCCGTACAGCAGTATAGACAGCATCAGTGAGCGGTAGACAAAGAACTTAGTGTTTGGCTTCAGACTGTGGTTCTTCCGAACACGTCTTTCAAGACGTCCAAAAGCAGTACTAGCTTTTGCCACACGAGCTCTCAACTCGTGGTCCACGGACAGATCGATGGACAGATTGCTGCCCAAGTGGCAGAAATCTGTGCAACTGTCGACAACATCTCCATTGATGCGAATTTGGGGTGAAAGTGCACAGTTGGCGCCTCCGCCTGGAGAAAGCTGAAAGAAAGAAAATGTCTTACCTGTGATGACATCCAGTGCAGATGAAGATTGATTGCCAGGCAAAATCCTGAAGAATGGCGGCCCGGCGATTGAACGTCCATTGTTCCAGCTGGTTCACTCCATCTAGGAACAGGAAGTGATGCTACAAGATTTCAAGTATACTGTGATAGTACCTTCGTTTAAAGATAAGGGTAGAAAGCAATGCCCCGACAGCTATCGGGGCATCAGTCTGCTGGGCTACACAGGCAAGGCGCTTGCAAACATCCTCCTGAACCGACTGAATGCGGATGTCTTGGAGGCCAATGCTCTTGAGTAGCAAGACGGATTCCGAGCGAATCTGAGTACGATTGACTTGATGTTTGCTGCCCGACAAATTCAGGATAAATACCGGGAATGAAACCAACCCCTGTATACCCTCTTCGTAGACTTCACCAAAGCCTTTGATTCTGTGAGCCGCAGGGCGTTGTGGACGGTGCTTGGTAAGTTTGGATGTCCAGATAAGTTCGTCAATTTGATTAGATTGTTGCATGTGAGTATGACGGCGAAAGTGCAATCTTGTGGGTCTACTTCTGATGATTCTGACATTGTCATTGGCGTGAAGCAAGGTTGTGTCCTGGCTCCATTTCTATTTAGCTTATATTTGACTGCCATTCTAACAGTTGCTTTCCATACATATATATACATATACGTACATGAAAATAACAGTGTACCGAATATAAATGAATAGCAATGGCGTATGACAAAACGCTAGAACTAATCAAAATCCTGACAGCGTAGCATAACCCTCCGTGGCTATTGTGAATCACCAACTGAGATAGTGGAAGCGTACGGAGTATGAGGGACAGATGGACTAGTATGAAAGTTGTCTTTTACTTGCCATTTCTTTGCTGGATTAAGCAGTACAAGACAAGCAGTCGAAATTCCTCACCGTACGACCGTGTGGTAGCGTCAAAGCAGGATGTGTTCTTCTGCATACCTTGTAACAATGACCACTCATCCCTCTATATACGTCTCGTAGACGTATGTGACAAAACCTAAGTAATTGTTTTGGCAGTGTTTGTGACTATGAGCCATGTCAAACAATGAACTAGCTAATATGTTCGTACCACCGATAAGGTTGGAATAGGTGACCACGTCAGGAGTTCAGTGTCAGACGCCATGTTGAGCGTTCTTTTTCAAGCTCTGATCGCACAAATACAGCCATTTTTATAGTTCACGTTATCCGTTGAAATGTGGAGTAAGAGGTTACTAACCTCGGGACACGTGTGGTGGATATGACTCACATGAATGCATACATGACAGGTTCGACAAGTTAACTAGGGAATATGTAGTCACAAGTGTATTAAACGTGTGATGATGGATTTCACATGACGCTTCGGTTGACCGAATAGCGAACTGTCAGTCATTCGAATCCATACGGACCAAATCGACATTTTAACGTTTCGCGACATATAACATACTATTTTTACAGATCTTCGCATTACCCTATGAGGATTCTAACAACTTGAACCAATCTTTCCTCTTCATTTGCTCCAGCAAAGATTAAGTCTGTCGGCTTAGGAAGAAGACATATGTTGCCATATGTTAAAACTTCGTTTACTCTCATCAGTCGCACACGCAAAACATGCATGTTATATCAGCAGACAGTTCGAGATATAGACAAGTTATGGCCACGTATACACTCATGCGAAGTATCATGGAAAGCACTGACATTTTCCGTAACATCTTTGAACAAAGAAGTCAGAAGCAGATTTACACAATGTACTTCTCGAACACACTTTGCTATATCTCGTTCGGTATATACTACAGTCTATGGGTTCATGTAGTTAATTCCAATGGGCATTGTGAAGGCAATCAACAAAAATCAACAACCACGTAAACACAGGCACACTCACACCCATCAATGTATATCAGTTACCACAACTGTCTGGTACTGACAGACAGGTCTTTCCGTAGGCAGAAAGGTGGCTTCCATTCGTTAATTGCTACCGCTTCCGAAAGCTGGCGTGGCCTCCGATTTTCTGCTGCGTAACATATCCGAAAGGTCTTCTCTATGTTTAGCTGGGGTCGACATGTCAATAAGAGTCGCGCGATTGATGACGCCGGTTCCATGTGACTTGTCACATTCTGACTTGAGTCCGAAATCGTCGCAAGAAAATATCAGCTAATGTTAGTCCTAACGGACAGATGTTACGGCAAAATGTCGTTTTGCTTTCCATACTACTTTGTGTGACTGTGTAATGTGCGACCGAAACCAGCAAGCGCGCGCGGGTTGAATTTGAGTTGGTGACGGAGCGTGCTGCTGTGTTCACGTTGCCGTTTTAGTTATCGTTTGTGTAAGTCGTGTGCATGGTTTACTGGACCTTTGGCTCATACTGGTTCTTGTTGTTTCCTTCTACACGACTGTTGTTGGAACCCCTTACTTCAGAAGAACATTGTCCCCCGGTGTCTCCACGTTGTTCCAAAGTTGGTCAGGAGGTGTGACGGACAATCAGAGTGTAAACAGCCGGCTTGCATGTTACAAATGTATGTATGTCCACAACTCGTCTGCACCTCTAAATGTCTGTCTTATATATCCTACATGTTTTACTCGTAGGACTGATGAGAGTAAACGAAATGTTAATATATCGCAACATGTCTTCTTCTGCCGTGATGAATTGTTTCAATTTTCCTTAGTGATTGAGCAAACTTTATTGGTGATCATCACACAACAACTGAATCGTTTCAATGTCGCAGTTGTTTTTATAACAGCCTGTTCACGCCTGCTCGACAGGGTGCTTTAGTTAATAAGTAAACCATTCAAAGCAAACTTTGATTAACTCGAAGTTGATCATGTTTATTCTGGAGCGCTGTATCTCTGTTAAACTATGGTAAATTTGAATGCCGATTACCATAATGTGGACAAACTGATAATTTCGAAGGTATTCGGCGTTAAATTACAGCAATGTTAATGTGAGTTCTGTCTCCCTTTACTGTCGCTTGTCCAGCATTACTGTATTCTCCGAATGGCGGTATTCCCACTGCGAAACTTTAATATGAGCGACTTCTGATAATCTGCATATTCAGCGTTTATTCAGGCTAATACTTCGGAGACTACCGGCAGTTTGTCACAAAATGGAGGCCTTCCACAGACTGCATAAATCACTCAAATTGGCCACCTACCTAATGGCTGAAACCCAAACAGTATGAGTTAATATCCCTGAGTCAGAACATCTTGGTGAACGCCGAGTACAAATTCCTGAGTATGCGCTCGGGTGATGCTTTTAGTCGTCACTGTGTCTGAAATTGACAGTTCATGGAGAATGTTGATTCGTCAGGAGTTCACAGAGGGACATTTGTTTGAATTCTATTTTAGGAGGTCACCGCTAGCACGTAGATCTATGTGTATCCTCCAATAAGACGTCAACCTTTTCGTAGTTGGCCAAACGGTTTACCGCAAGATGAAAGAAGATATTTGGCATCTCAGAGTGCAAGACTCATTTTACGAGCTACAACTAGCAATAAAATATGTTAGGGCTTTGCACTTCCCAGTAATGTGAATTCTAGTGCAAAGACTAAAATTAACTGTTACTGATCTTTTAATAAACACCCTCTATGGTGATAAGCATTGACAAGAGCAAAAGTGTTGAGGTTTGATTAAGTTAAGTGCAAATGTACGTGATTAACATCCAGCAGTGTTTCACAGGTTAACTGGACACTTGAGTTATATGTGTGCATAAGGATCATACAAGGAACATATCACGAAATTCTCCCACCGATTTATTCTAATCTGCACCAAATTTCGTGGAGCTTCGAGTGGGTTGAGGTCCATGCTCCCTAGATCCATCAGTTGGAGACACATCCAATCTCGATGAATCAGGTGCAATGAGATACTACTGGCATGACCTTCAAAAGGGCATGACGAACAACAGTGAGGGGCTCGGTGAAGCAGGCCGGATCACAATTCCTTTGACTGGTTTGAACAAAATGGGAGTTTTCTGTAAGAATCAAAACTCTGCAACTCAAAACAACCTGCTGGATAGTCCTCTCAATAGCCGTTCATTGAGTTACAAACATAAGACATTCGCATTAACGCACTTACGTTGTACACCAAAAACGCCATTAGTTTTCCGTAAAACCTAATTTCTGGAATGACCCACACACAAACTGAACCGCAATCGTATTTGGGAAATTCCGGAGACACGTACACAATAGTGTCCGAATAGAGTAGTCGTTGCAGTGTGTGAACCATTTATCACAAGTGTGCCTGCACGATTTGTGGTGCTTCTAGAGGGAAACTCAAGCAGTACATCTTACTTCTACCTCCGCTAAACTACCATTGTTAGCGTCGTTATTGCAGGAAAAATCCCCATGATTATATTAATAAATACAGTTAACACATCGTTCTAATTAAGTTCTTCATTACAGATACAACCTTTGTGCATTATTGTTCTGGCATTCAGCTAAGACATCATCATCATCATCATCATCATCATCATCATCATCAACAGCAGCAGCAGCAGCAAGCATACAATGGTTCTCCTAACAATGGTCAACCGTAAGTGACCGCTAAGGATGCAGTAAGTAATTTATCCCTCTACGAACCGAAGATAAGCGTGGTTGATGAAAATCCAAAGAACTTAGGCAAGTCTGATACGCTTTAGCAACGAGAGACAAAAACGTGGCTGGTGTTCATTTTAAATCAAGCGGAACCTTCGACTACTCATCAATACTGTTTGAATTTACTTCGAAACTCAAAACAAAAACCACATGCAACGGAAGTTCGCAAATAAGGCATTCGACTGACTAACGGTGGATGCCAACGAGACTGCATGCAAAACAGGCTGGACCTGATAGATAGGATTCTGAGCGCAACCACTAACCGGAATAAAAACGACATGAATACACGCTTGTCAGGTTTGAAACACTATCGACTATTGTCTGTTATGTATTATACTCTGAGAAATTAATATTATATGGTTAAAAATCCCCAGGGTAGTCATCAGAAAACAACAGTGTAGCGAACAAGCTCGTTTTAGGTTATTTATCACCAGGCTAATTACATAACAGTTTATATGAAACAGGGCGGAACGAACAAAAACAAGTAGCTAGTTTGAGTGAGGCCAGACATGTCATCGGCACACACGGAAACAAAGTTTTGGTACCATTACATCACCATTATGACGCCACTGGAACCATGACGGTTTGATCGGTCGTGGTGTGGGTGATGGATCTTCGCAACTTCAAAACCTGAACAAAGCGCTTTTGTGCGCACAGGGGTGGATTATTCAGTCGACTTCCAATCGCTTCAACTGTAGCTAAAATTCGGCATCTGACAGCTTTCGAGTGACTGGCATTGACTCGGTAAATCGGACGAAAACATGAGTCCAGGTTGACAATATGATGTGTACCAACGACGTGTGAAACAATTGCGCTCGTAATTCCCTTAGTGACTCTACTGCTGATCCAGCCTGGAGGATTTTCATGCACACGTTCAGATAAGCGTCTGGTCGTGCGATCCACCTTTTGTGTTTTGTGTTCGTTTCGCCAGGATTAACCTATTTCATATAAATTTTATGTAATTGGCCTGTTGATGAAAAGCCAAAAACGAGTTTGTTCGCCACACTATTGTTTTCAAATTAATATTACTACTTATGAATGAATAGTAGCAAGAAATCATTGGGTATTTGTTTTTCTCCTCATAGATGTACGTTTAAATTGTTTTTGGATGACTTCTTGCGACGTCTTACATATTAGTTGCAGCTTTCATGAACCACTTCCGCAAGCGGGCCAATGACACAGACCATGTTTATTTTTCACCTGGTCTAGTGGTCCATTCGGTCAGCAAGATGTGCTACAGGAACACCATGATTTTATCCAGACAGCCGCTTACCATTAAGCATATATGGATATTGCAACTTGAATTTCATTCACACTGACCCACAACCTTCGCATTCAAATAAGATTTACAGGCTGCCTATATTGAAAGGAGGCACTAGAAGCGGGCCGACTGAAATGCCTACTTGAATGCAAAGGCCGCGATCTTGTGTGTGGGTTTTTTTATAGTTTGAAATAATCCAAATCTCGGAACATCCATTAAACACTGACAATATGATCAGCTGGTTCAATGAAGACAGTATGTTCAACTCAACTAAGTAGTCCCAATCACAACACTATCAACTGAAATGAATACAACGATTCTATCTGTTCTTCTTTCAAAATGATTGAACCAACTGATTACTATTCGTACAAGGTTGAGGTTGAGCCTTTGGATATTATCATACAGCCATGTCTATTGTGAGGTTACTGGCGTTACGGTTAACAGTCTGGTTTTGCAGGTACGGGGGATGGAGTACGAATTTGGGTCCAGACGAAAACAGGAATCACTGATGAGCTTTAATAAGACTGAAACTCGAGTCTAATATTTCCGTCGAAAGGAAACACCAGAAGTGGGTCGGCCAAAGTGTCTATCAGAATACGAACGTTACGTTCAATTGTGGCTGGTGTTCAGTTTGGAATAGTCTAGCTCCTCGTACTTCCGTCATCTCTGAGAATGCCGATAGCCCCACAGTCTGAACTCCGTACTTTGTTTCTCTGTGCATAATTTTGGGACGATTGGTATGTTTTGTGAGAGGAACCTATGGCGCCACCCAACATCACAAAAGACAAGTTAACTGCCGTAAGTTGCAATTTGAATGGTTGTCACTGTTAACCAGTCTGAGTTCATTACAAGGCACGCTGATGAAACGTCAGTTATAGACGTTTCATTCATATGGGATTAAAAAAGCGGTCACAAAAATAGTCGTTTCAGGTTTATAAGGCATCTTCAGCATGCTTACTACCGACACTTGAAACTTCACCTCTGAGTGTCAACATGTTTTTCGCAAATGATTTGGGGTCGTTTAGGCTTGGATTATTACTTCCGTGTTCTTGAAAATTCCTCCATCACGAAGCCACAGATTCCAATATTATCATATACCCGTTGAGCACAAATTGCCAACTAAATTAAACTGACAGCAACAAATAACTATCCGTTCTACCACAAGTAGTCACTGATGATAAAACCATAAGATTAGTGTGTTATATCCATTAGTAAAAAAAAAATCACTTTCTCCAGCACACATTTAATTAAAATAACAAAAAAATGTATCTGTTTAGGAGTAACAATGCGTACTCTGGTCATTATTCAGATTTAAGTGCTTGCCCTCATAAATCGTGCGAAAATTTTCACTGTTGATCTTTGTGTTGGTGATCGTTTCACCCATGAGAAACTCAAGTAAAAATAACCCTTGCATATCAGGTATGCATTACTCGAATAAGAAGGCTGAATACTTTCATGCACAATAAATGACGCTGGAACTGTTGGTGAGTCACCGGGAAACATTCTCACAATCTGTTCAGCACATTATTCTTCCGGGATGTTCACAGTTGTGCATCATTTTCAGCCTCGAATTTACAGTTCCGCAGCACCAGACGACATTGGGATAACTACAGTTGTTTCAATTGCAACACTACGAAAATCCTTTTTATCTTGCGGTCCTTTTTCTGTGCCAATTCACCTTCCGGTTAACGGATGGCAGGATCATGTAGTCCTTTTCCGCAGGCTCAGCACTATTCACTCAGCATAAAAACGACCAACTGGTCATTATCAATTATTTCAAACTTTTGTACAAGGTTTAATGTTATTCCGTCAATCCCTGAATTTTTGTGTTATATGAATTCTGTGCCCACTCCGAATTGAAAGAAATCATACGAATTGGTCAAATCGTATACACAGTTACGAAATCAACCGACGAATCATGTATGACACAAACTGCAACGAACATAAGTACCGTTTGGGTGAGAGAACTGCAATATAATAACCACAACAGTTTGAGTTGCTCACCGAAAGCCGGTGGACACTTAGGCCCCAAACTGACTGCAAAATAGATGGTCAACAGAAACAGAGTATGCCTCTATTGTGTGTGATGATAGAGGCTCCAGCGAATCGTTGTTCAGTCCAGTCAGTGCACACCAAAATAACAACACAGATAGTTGATCAAAAACAACGCGCACATTACCCAACCCACGAAACGGGAACTCAGAAGCAGTGATCAACATCAGAGAAAATCACGCCAAACTGGTGAATATACTTCATCTCTGTCTTGCCTCTGTTTCCAGCGCAGATGAGTTTGAATAGAGGTCGGAAATGGGTGAGTTAGATATGCACGCGTTTCTCAAACACTGGCGATGGACGGGGTCACCATTACTGCCGGTCCGAATTAAGAAATACTCGTACAATTTATACTGTATATGATGCGTCATCCTCGACTGTGTGGATGAATCTACACCTTCAAACTATCAAACAGTATTCTGAATACTTCGGATTCACGGTCTCTGAGCGAAAGTAGCAGATGGTTATTTGGCTACAGATTGCTCAAAGGCGATGGAAGAGACCATCTCGATGATTTCCTTCGAAGTCGGAAGATCGGAAATTCTATCGTCTGAATGTTTTGTATCGAAAGCAATTTTGTGTGATTAGCAAACACTTCCACTTTGAAGAATGCTTCAGTGTCATGAGCATGGACACAATGGTCGATTCGTCCTGATTCAAAATAGCTTTGAATGATACGCTGCAACATGGACAACCGATTGCAGTCCTCACGTTAACATCATGTTGAACGAACATCTAAAACAACCGGAAAAGAGACCACAACCAACCAAATTTACGACTTCAGTGAATACACGGTACAATGTTTGATGTTGTGGGATAATGAGATGAACCATGTACATGTCACGGCATTCGGGTTCATACGACCGATGCGTATGAAACAGACAGTCTTCTGTGGTAAACATGGTTTTGAATGCGATGGAAGAATTACACAAGAATGGCTTCAGTTCTGCAGTTCATAACCGTTTCATCGGACCAATCAGAGCACGCGAGTCTAGTAAACAGCGTACATTATGCGCGAGGACACTACGTTTGATGATCGTTGCGGAGGATCCATATACAGGAGCTGGATAAATGGCCAACTTCCTAGAGAACATCAAGCAAGGATATGGAACCCTGTTGGTCTGCATTTAAACTTGCATCACACGGCACACACTAGATTATTTAGTACGGACAAAAGGAATACAGTGTTATCTTACAATGAAAATACTTGTGCAGCAGACCTGTGATGACAACAGTTTGAGAATACACGGTTGCCGCTGTACACTCAAATCGTGGCCATTCATCATTCGGGTTAACGAACTGGGCGTGGGAGTGTGGAAAGCATGCAGTTGTTGCGACCAGGAAGAGTTTGTACTCAACCTCGTTACAAAATTGTGTGGACGCTATAGAAGAACAAACATTTCACCGTCATCTATCGTCTTATCGTACGCTAATACGACACTGAGAATAAAATATTTTCTATCATTCAGGTGACACACTCAAGTCAACGTTATTTATTCTATGTTCTACCTGTATACAAATATCCCGCGGACCGTGGAATAAATGATGTTTCAAGAAATAGTTGTATCACAATGTAAACCATGTGTTGTGATTTGCGCACTGCGATTGTTCGTAGTGAATCTCATTTTGTAAAAAGCATGTTTATGATTACTATAAATCTGTGTGAGTTGGGTGACCAACTGATGAAATGACCTGGTTTTTTGAAGAAATCTATGCCTATTGCTTCCTCCTTCGGTTAACTATTCAAGCATGCGTCGACGCAACATCGTTTGAAGCTCAGTGCTTTATGTGTGATGTGAACACAGGGCACTCAAAGTCCATCTACCTAGTTTGTTGTGGTTTACACTAAATCGTCGATTTGTGAATTTGATGGGTGAATTTTGTTCATTTTTAAATACAGCTGTTTATTTCTACAATTCATGTAATCTTTTATTGACAAGTTAATCCAATTCCATAATGTTTATAGATCGGTTGGCAGTTAGTTAACCGTGAACCACTGGTTAAATTTATATGCAACATGATCCGTATTCAACCCCGCTTACTGTTTTAGGGATAGAGGTTTTCTTGTTGTTAACAAGCAAATATTGCCTTCTTCGACTCTGTCAAACGTGCTTGACAAAATTAACAAGATAATTTATTTTTACGAAGTGACTTTTTCGGGTACCGAAGTAAATGCTCATTCACCTCCCTCGGTTTTTTTTCTATCAAGCGGTGGCATTTCTGGGGAATAGTTTGATCTCTGTGCAAACAATTTTTGAAGATTAACAGTCGATTTTCCGCCATCAATCTTGAGACTTTTTCAGTCAACTCATTTAAGCCAGGTACACGTCAAAACATTTCAGCAGTATAAATTGTTCTTATCACATACAACAAAGTACGTGTTATGTGCGTTATAATCATTTGTAACTTGATTGTTTTATCCCACCCCTCTTGTCGTTGACTCCAAAGGGTGACGGAAGTGGACACAGTGGATCTTATATTGAATTCCAACCTTCTGACTTTGTTTCATACCGGTAACCTTTGAGCTGATTACCAATACCTGACCCCCGACAGGTCGACTGAAATCACTTGTGACCTAAAAGCCATGGAGATAAGCAATGTGAAAAAAGGTACTACATTTTGAATTCATTGTGTTACTTGGCTGCAAAGGTCAGACTATTCCATTTAAGATTCATGTGAACGTCAAGTTATTTTGTAAATTACTGACTGACATGAAAACAGCTACTACTGTTTGCGCTTATAAATGCATTCGTATATTGGTATAGACGCCTGTATGTAAATGTAACTTTTAGTGACATGTCTTCTGATTCCTTCTCTCGCACACCGACCAGTGTTTACTCACCAGGTTTAACATACTTGATCCACTGGCTTGACTGCGTTACAGTGCTGTCATTTGAGGCTAAGTGTCTTTAAACTGCCTTATTCGAATTAACTATTTCGATTGTACGTTTACTCTTAATTGTTAGATCGTATTTGATATGACTACACAGCGAGTTGACCAAAACAGCCATTTAGCTTTGCTGGACCTCAGGTACACTAATTCCGGCGGAATGCACTCTTATTACCATTGATCCTAGAGTTTATCCAAAGTGAGTGGATACAGTTTGATAAAAGTCGGCCAATGAACAGTCTACTTGAGTCTGTTTTGGTTGGGACAGTCGTGGCAAAACTGGGATGACTGCTATTTTGTCGAAAAGGTGATGCTTTGGGCAAGAACGGAAGTAACGACTTTCGTTATTCACTTCAGATGGTTGCATACAATGTCCATGCATATGTGGAGAATGTCGTAAGTCTGAGCGAGGACAAAGCATTTTTCACGTACACAACTGGTCCATGCACGCTAACTACTAAAGTTAATCTTGCCCATACATTTTATCGAGGGTGTACAGTGATGGACCTGACTGCTGACAGAAAACTAGAGTCACTTTTTGCCTAACAGAGTTGATCTAAAAGGCGATTACACACGACCAAACAGTAAATGAAAGATCACTGTCATCGACTGTGTGTTTGTTTTTGACTATGCAGCTTGCAAGTGACCAAAAGATGTTCTGGATTTGGCAAACTGTACCACGATGCCACCACCCAATATGATTGTGGGGCGTCTGTGGTGTCGAGTACGCTTGGAAACTTGTATTTTGTTTGTTATGATTTACCACTGCCTGTGTTCATGCCCTGTTCACTAGACACCAGTAAATTTGCTCCCAGTTAAATCAAATGAAGTCCGTTTTCTCCCTTCAAAAAAACTTTAAGTTAGTTGTCAAATTATGATCCTCCAGCGTTTCGGAACAGTACAGTGTTTTCTCAAATTCACCGCATCCTTTTAATATCGTCAGCATAACAGTCAGAAGTGATTTGTGTAATTTGTTTCGGATCGACATCTCGCACCAGGTGAGCATGTACGCTGCGAAAATCGTTAAGGCAAAACAGGATACAACTCACTGTTAAATTACTGACAAATCCATGTCAAAATTATACGAAACCTTGGAACTTCACAAAACCTGTCATTATTTTTTGTTTATACAGAACTTTATTGTTAATATTCGAATGGAAACTGTCGATACTTGCTGTACTGTTGAATTTGTTTCCTACCGTTTTATCATATCTCAGCACCAATCACATAGGTGCACGTCGGATTGTACATGCGTCCAGCTACACCTGCCGCTGTTGATGACTTTGCATATAAGTTTTAGGTGTATTTGGAGGGACACTAACACAAAAAGACTGGCAACTGTGCACACGTTGACCAGCATCAAGCACTTACTTCTCAGTGTCTCGTCCTGCAGAGTTACTAGGATGGTTGAACCTTCCACTTGAATAGAATGTGGACTCATAAAGATAGTCGAAGATGGTCGATTTACTACTCTCTAGCAAACTACAAGTTGAGTTCATTTGGGATATGGACAAACCGCTGGATTTGTTGGGGACATCTGCCCAGTTGACTGACTTTTAGTATGTTCCCCAGGATTGAACAAGATGGACTTCAGCCTCGTGAGATAGTTATTGCAGTCACTGCAACCAGTTCGGAAAATATCCATTGATTCAAGCGTTCTTAGCAGCTACATACAGCCTGGAAATTACACGGCACATTACTCGATCGTCCAGATTCCTCTTGTTTGTTTGTCTGGTTTGTGCGACTTTCAGGCATTTATGCAAATTTTTTTGCAAAAATATCGTCTAATAACAGCAGCTGTATGGATGCATTTTTCTTAGATACTTCTTTAAAGTCGGCATATTCTTGGCTTGACTAACAATAAGTCACCGTGAACTGTAGTGAAAGTTTACCACTTCCAAGAAAAACTCAGTTTTCTGCAGCTCGTAACTAGTGCATGTTTTTTGCGTACGGAAGAACGATGTGTGTGCCAAACCCATTTTGTATGCTTTAGTGAAAGACACAGAAATGCACTTACTTGCCAAAAAATACCGATAGTCTCATAATTGTAAACCCATTGATTTCATATAAACGTTCCAATGTTAGTTCAATATTCGAAATTTTTTCATGTCCCACATGCTCTAACAAAGGACCAGAATGTTAACTGTGAAACCTTTATGCTGTACAGCATTCCATTATCAACTGAAAATGTATGATTATTATAGCCAAATGCACGTGAATGACTGTAAACCATCAATCATATGAGAAATCTTTGGACCATGACAGACAATAGACGAGGGAGCTAAATGTTTCAAATGTCAATATATAACGAAATACAAACAGTTTTTTTGCAGAGATAAAATTGATGACTGTTAGTACACTTCTTTTCGATGATGTCAAACAAAAGACGATAGGTCCGTATGATTTGTGAACAAGAACCGTCAGTAGGAACTATAACATTTAATCGTTTTCAACCGTGTATTTGTCTGGTTCAATGGAGTTAGGGATCACACTTATGAAAAGGTCCGAAGTCGAGACGTCGTTTCTCGGTTCACTACATTCTGTCGCTAAATCACACTTGTTTGTCATTTTTTAACTACATGTAAACTGTCTTTGGTTTTCTGTTGTAACGTGTGTAATAAATTGCGACTGTGTACGCTGGATATTAAGACGGTGACTTTTTGCCTAATTTTGCTAAACACAAGTCAACTGTTTTATTGTGACGTGCTCAACTGCTTGCTTCATGGGTGTTTGCCTCTGACCTTACGTTAGGTGCTGCTGAAAGGCGATTATAGTCGCTCTTGTTCACCGTTCTGACTGCACAACCACCTCATGAAGAAACATGGCAACTAGTCTGTTAACTCCGACCGACTTAAACGAGGTCAGGGACGAACAAGAAATTTCAGGAAGGTTCTTAATAACAAAAAACTAGCATTGAGAGTTAATGTAACAGATAAGAAGTCCCATGTGCTTCTCGGCGAACTCTGACGACTCGTTTGAGGAAAAGTGGAGTTTCTATTTTCTTTTCAAATTGTCATCATGGCAGGGTTTAATAAAGTTTTTGGAAATCTATTAACATTGGAGAATGAATTTTCAAGTCTAATTCGAAGCAGACGCAGTGAAAAGGAGTACAAAGTGGACTATTGTCCACCAAGAAAGAGAAAACAGTGTACGAAAATGTTGAAGATTACATACAACCAATCGATATTATCCAGCAGCTGTGTTGGTTCTTGGATAACGAGCCCACGCAAGCACAGTGTTTAAGGAAGTTCTATGATTATTCACACTTCAAGGCTCAGGTTTTTTTCTGGAGGTACAGGTTACATTCTATCAGCAAAACCGGAACAGCAAAGGAAGATGATCATCCACATGAGTCGGCCATTCTGAACCTGCTTTTTCTCAAGTAAGTTCTAATCCGCTAGGTCGTTTCCGCATCTGTCTAGAGTGATCAGCTCATCCTCCGTTTTTTTACTTACAGGCATTCACAAGCATTTCATTAAAATAAAATTCTGACGAGTTCGATTGCTTCAATCATTGATCTCCACTACCTTGGTTGCGTTCTAATTTCCACCACGTTTGGGATACACCTTATCATATCGTTGTTTTCCCCTCGTAATAGGATCTGCATAGCTGTAATTACGTACCATCTTCGTGGTAAGCATTTTGTTTGATGACAGTGATTGGAATCGTGGTTCTGTTCAAACAACTTTGTTTGTTGTTTATTGATTAACCAAAGATAATGAAGACAAATTGAAGACCACCGTGGCTGATCAGGTGCTTGTTTGTAGGTATGGTCTCAACTCTTGAACCCGCACAACAAAACCAAGTTGATCTTCATCGATGATGATCTCTGAATTTGCTTGAATTATTCTACCATTGCCTTGATATTACAATGGAAGGTTTTCAAATCAGACTGAACTAGCAAAATCGCAAGTGTTCGACTAGAAAAATCTGGACAGGTGTCAACACTTGAGCAATTCTTGAAGGGTCTTGTATGTAGGAAATCTTGATTTAATGACTGATAGATGAAAACAGTAGACTATTACTTCAGCTTGACGAATCAAAATAGCTGTAGTGGAATATGATTGTTGAATCAGCCCCCACTGGTCATTAGCATCGTTACTCCAAGCTAAATATCACGATGTGGGTGAGAATATTTTAACCACCTATCAGTAGCGGTTACCTCAGATTTACAGACTACTGTGAAAACCGATCGACATAAATGAAACTAGATTTCTTACTTTTGAAAAAGGCTTTGCGTTGTATAGCACCACAATTCGGAATTTCCAGACTATAATTTTCAGAAATTGAAGTAACGGTTTGAAATTGCCATTTTGGTATTGATTTCTAATCATTTCACGATGGTGCGTATCTACAACGGAAGTTAATGACAAATATCCAACTTTTAGGTCGTTGATTATGTTGTAATTTTATCTGTCAGGCACCAGATCATTTGAAATTCCGATTGTGTGTATCTAATACCATGGTAACATTATCAGCTGATTGGCACTTGTATAGCATGCACAAATTCAACTTCTTTGTCAAGTTCATGGGCGAAAATCTACGATCGAATTTTTCCACAGTCAGAAATCTATTGTTTAGAACATGATTCAAATGTAATTCAATTTGAAGCCCATTTGGAGACTGGTGATTTGTTTACCGGGACAGAAATTCACTTCAAACTTCTCTGCTTTCTGGTTGATTGACATGAACTAAGGATTTATCGCAAGATGGGTGAAGTTTAATCGGAAAAGGAGCATCTGATTGGTTAGACTGAAGGTACACGATTATCACCTACCACAAACTGTACACACTGATTGCTCAATCATCTCATTATACGATCGCA
The DNA here is from genome assembly GCA_013368495.1 of Paragonimus heterotremus. Lineage (NCBI taxonomy): Eukaryota > Metazoa > Platyhelminthes > Trematoda > Plagiorchiida > Troglotrematidae > Paragonimus > Paragonimus heterotremus. The sequence goes on along the minus strand of LUCH01000344.1, from coordinate 196,058 downwards.
ATGGCACCATTCTATTTAGACAGCACAATAAACTAGCTGATCTGTGTCTTAATCACCATTTCTAGCTGTCAGAACGCCGACCAGATGAAATTTACATTCCATCCTAGGTTGAATTTGTTTCCATTTTTGTGCTTTTTTCTAGTCATAGACATAAAATTTGTTTGTTAACAGTGAAAAGCGATCATTTGCAAAAACCTGAATACGCTTAACTAGAAAAATGCGGAAATGGACAAAGCAGTGGGTTCATCTGAAAAAGTAAACAGTTATTGTGTATTCTGTCAGCAAAAGGAAAAGGATATCACATCGTGGACATAATAAACATAACCTGTGTGATAAATGTTCAAGGTGAGAGCTGCTTTTTCTCAATAGACTTTTCTGTCAGACAAACAGGATACTCGATTAGGTGTGAAATCAACGGAATATTAAAGGTGTTGTCTTGATTTATGATTGTACTTACAGTAGTAAGTAAACAAATGCATTGCTCTTCCGTTCTGTGGCATTGTTACTATCGGTTCTATCTTATTGGCGGCTGAAACTACGAATTTGACGATGTGGTCATGCCTGATTATTCGAAAAGCCGTTAGCGCAGATACTTCATAGCTGAAAGTGACGTAGTTAAATATTTTGCCATACAAGAGAATGTTTACTAATCTTGCGTCCAAATCGAATGTGGTTTAACGTGTGACCAGTCGATAGAGAAGTTGGTCTGAATGACGATAAGAATGTCCGACCACCAGCCTAAATTATAACAGCGACCAATATTTGACACGACTAGCAGCAGCTTGTCATTCAGTCATACTCAACTGAGGGCAGAACATTCCAACAAATTGAAAAGCTATTCGACACCCGGTTATGTTTGGTAAATTATTGAACAAAAGAACAACCAAACTCACGTCTCGCTTTAGTAGTGAATAGCGCGGCCAGGATCATGACCGGGGCTAGAACTTCGACCACGTTTTCATGAGGTAATCATGTCAGTCATTTTGTCGCTGAGTTCATTTTGTGAAATAATGGATTATCGTATGCGAACGCTCAACCGCAGTATCCTGTCAGCAGCACGAAGACTGCCCGATCGCCTCCAGAGTAGATACAGTAACTGCTTCAGTCGATGGTTGTGTGATCAGAACATTTCTCAGAGTTGAAATCACAGGAATGTTGAGTAACATTCTGATTACTAGAAATTGGGTGGTCTGAGTACTACTCACGAGCGGGTATTAGTGAGCGTTTGTACTTTGGTATTGCTCAGTATGAAGTCAGTAGTGTAACTGACAACATGACTGCCTTATGGAAAAATGATTGGAACTCGGTCTCCGATCATGGCAGGGATATTCACTACTGACGAGTTCTACCGAGAGCGAAACTCGGGTCATCACAATTTAGAAGAGACCTGGTCGTTAAAAATCTAGATTTGAACCAGCGATAGAAACAGCATGCCCAAACGCGGTAAACATTTCTTTTCAAAAAAGGCTGATCGAAATAGTGCATGCAGATGCCACAGTTCTGATCAACTGTGTGTGTGACATTCAGTTTGTTTTACTGGATAAGGTCGTAACACCAACAGCGACAAAATAATGGCTTTGATATTCTCCATTCAAAAATAATGTCTGGACTTGGCCCGTGCATTGGAAAGGTCGGCACATTTAATCAATACACGCGAAATAAAGCCTGGGAGCATTCTGGATAGAAAAATCAAAATTACAGTAGTGGCCGTGATGCTGAAGGCAGACACATTGAGTGAATATAAGCTATCTTTAATTCCATCGGCTGCGATTTTCAGTACTTTGTTAAAATGCTGAAACGTTTTGCTACGAGTTATTGAATGTGTCTGGTATGCTGACGAAATGCTGGAAAATGTTGCACTTACTTGCAGAATGTGCGTCTCTTTATCTCTAAACATTTGTCTCTGCTAAGCCAAACGTTCATATCTTTCTTTCGGAAAATCTTTGACATCCAACTTCGAACGTTTTGCATATTTCCTGAACCAATTGCTGTCCCAACACTACCTGGAGTCATCTTCTATTTTTGTGAGATTATCTCTTCCTCATTTTTGGCCACTTTGTGAGGACTTTCAACAGTTCTTTATTTTTGTTTGTTCCCTGCTCAGTTACTTGAGCACCCCGTTGATTCACACTTGATGTGAAAGACAATAATTACTTTGCACATTTTCTTCCGTGCCACATCACATCGGGCATTGCTTTGATGTCTTCAGGATTAGTAGAATCGATCCGTCTATTGGACTGTCTCGATTAGCTTTAGTAAGATCACAGACAATGGGTAACTCTGTGATAAACAGGAATCCGCTTTTACTGGTTAACAATTTTACTTTAAGCTAATGCACACGTGTGTGTGGGGAATCATCAAGTGACTTTGCAAGCCAACGGGAACTCTTAAGCGTACACTAAGAAGGTGACTACACATGTCTAATAAAAATCTAAGCCAAAATAGGGGGACTCCGGGAGAAGGCAGAAACTCGTACTGAATAGCCTTGATTTGTGTATTTGGTGTGTGAATTCTCTTCGGCATGTAACCAGAGTCAGGTCTTCAAGTGCCTTAAATTTGCATCACACAGCCTACACTAGATTATTTGCTACGGATAAACATAATACAGTGTTATCTTACAATAAAAATACTTGAACAGCCGAGAGTGTTGACATGTTGGGGATGCAAGGTTGTCGCTGTACATTCAAATTGTGACAGTTTATCATTGGAGTAAGTGAACTCGACATGGTATTTGAGAAAAGATGTGGTTGTTGCAAAAGCATTATGTGGTGACTGGGACCAGGAAGAGTCTGTAATCAACCTCGTTACAAAATTGTGTGAACGATATAGAAGAACAAGCATTTCACCGTCATCTATCGTCTTATCGTACGCTAATACGACACTGAGGATAAAATATTTTCTATCATTCAGGTGACACACTCAAGTCAACGTTATTTGTTCTATGTTCTACCTGTATACAGATATCCTGCGGACCACGGAATAAATGATGTTTTAAGAAATAGTTGTATCACAATGCGAACCATGTGTTATGATTCGTGCGCTGTGATTGTCCGCAGTGAATCTCATTTTGTAAAAAGCATGTTTATGATTATTATAAATCTGTGTGAGTTGGGTGACCAACTGATGAAATGATCTGGTTTTTCGAATAAATCTATGGCTATTACTTCCTCCTTCTTTTAACTATTCAACCATGTGTCGACGCAATAGCGTTTGAAGTTCCGTGTTTTGTGAGTTGTGTGACCGAATGGTGCTGAAAATCCATTTACCCGATTTGTTGTACTTCGCAATAAACTGGTCGATTTGCGAATTAAATGGTGTATCTTGTTCATTTCTTGTTCATTTCTAAAATTAATGTATTTGCTTATTGGTAGCTTAGTACAATTTCATAATGTTTATAGATCTGTTGGCCGTTAGTTAGCCGTTTGATGTTGAGTCGCTGATCAGATTAACATATGTACGTAACGTGGATTGTCTACGACTCGTGATGATTTTCATCATCATCATAACAGATATGAGCCTGATCAAATGGTACTGTGACTCGCGCCGCCGCTCACCTCAACAGTGACATGGAATATCCTAGAAGAAAACGTTACTAAAAAGAAGACTAAGCGGAAGAAGTAGAAATGGTATGGATACAGGCACGCCATTGACTGCGACACATCGCCATCTCGGATAGCGTCTCTAACCAGTGGTTTGAGTGATCACCAGGACCCCATTCAGGCAGGCGACATTTACCCACTTTGTTCAATGGAACAGTCAAGGTATTCATATTTCGTGACCACGTTGTTGGTTGACCACCACGTGGTTTTACCCATTTGTTGGTGGTCTCAGCATATAATGCCCGGTACGGTAAACGACCAGGTGGCATACGGAGTACTTGACCCAACCATCGCAAGCTGTGTACTGTGATTAGTTGACCAATTGATCGTGCATCCCGAGCATTCCGGAATACGCGCCGGCGAACGGCCACATTGCTCACGCAAGCAGTCCACTTAATATGAGCCAATTGACGGAGACAACGATGGTCAGACACAGCGAGTCTGTTGATATGTTCTTTGTGAACAGGCCACGCTTCTGAACCATAAAGCAAAATGGAGCGCACACAAGCATTATATACCCTTCCCTTCAGCGACAAAAGGACGTCTTTCCGACGCCACAGATGATGCAGATTGGCAAGGACAACTCTTGCCTTTGCTATCCTCGCTGATATGTCATCAGCAATATTACAGGCTGACGAGATGGTGCTACCCAAGTATGTGAA
>LUCH01000344.1:118129-189015 GCA_013368495.1 Paragonimus heterotremus | reverse complement strand
ATTCTGTGCACTGCTGCGCGCAGTGGATGTACTTGAAGGTACATCAGGCTTTTGCGAGATACTAGATGTTTTTCGACCGTATTGGATAATACGCCGGCGGTCACGGTCAACCGTTGGGCGATCGGAGTGCTCTTTGTTTGAGGGTAGCTTTTCTACCCCCCTTCTTCCTGATACGGAAGACAGCAGTGCCGCAACTATGAAAATAGTTTTGCTGTATGCCTATAGAATCGTGCCTCATTACCTAAGCATTCCTATGATGTCAGCAGTGCGACATACAATCCTATGAGTGTAACTGCTTTTCGTCTGACTGTTCCTCTTTGGCTTGTCTGACAAGGTTGCACCTGGAAAGACCGGAGTCTTAGTCAGCAAAGCCCGCCGGATCAAAACAGTACACAAGCCCGACCACCTCGCCAAGGTAGCAGTATAAGTCGTCATGGTTCTAGTGGCGAACGTTCCCGTATTGTTCCAGTGTTAGTAAACATGAAGATCAAATCATCATAGAATTCTTGATCAACTTCATGTGAACAACTGTCCTCTGCAAACATTCCACAAACACCGATAACGACAGAGAAGTTTGTGCATATTGTTGCTGCTTATTTTTGCTCCGAACTTACTATTCAGCTTACAAATGACTCGTAGTTACTTCGAGAGATATGATCTGCGCACGGTCGTATGTAGTTCACTCATGCGACACGTTTGCTAGCTGAACATGAGATTGCTCGGGACACCTAGGTGACGAGTGTAATCTCTGTATCCTGGTTTGTAAGCGGAACATGAAGCGCATAAATATTTACTAACAAGATTGAGCTCTCTTTTATGCGTTGCTCACACGACCGTCTTTTCAAACACAGATTATTGTCACTATATGCCTTCATCTAGATACACGAGACATGTGCTTTATGTTGTCTTCTGTATTTTCGTCGAAGGTAAATGCCATCCACCCATACACATACACATCCAGTCCCCTTGATGTTGAACTAGCTAAGTAACTGAATATGTCCTTCTTTACAGCTGATACTGATGGTAGTTATTTACGAATTTGTCTGTTAATTTTTTTTTATCGTTGTTGCTAATGATTGTTTCAAACTCACTAAATTCATTGTGCATCATTGGCTGTAAGTGTGCATAGACGAACTATTGAGAATTAACCTCTTGAGGTGCATCAGGAGTTCTCAAGTAATTTGAATGTTGTTTTCAGTGCATCCATCCGTACGCCCGTCCAGTTTAACTCACACACACTCTATCAATTCAGTACTGATATGTCTACAAACTATCTTCGCAAACTGTATATTTGGCCATGTGATTCTACGAGCACATACTCTATCGCAGATTCGTGATAACTGCCTAGTCAGAAGATGTGCTGGAAGAGCCCAACGATCAGCATACCGTAAATCCACGCAGACCAGTCACCATTTGCACGTCCACCATCGCACGTTCTTGATATTACTTTATAGACTTGGACTACGGATCTTCCTCCATTCTAATTTGGTTTCCCGTATGCTTTCTGAAGCCTATAACTACCTGTCCAACCGCACAACTAGTCATCATCTTTTAAGATATGACAATAGGATTTTTGGTATTCATCCTCACAGTCGGTCAACAACTACGTAATCTTGGCCCTAGTGTACTTTATCATACACACAACCTACCTCGTGGGCAGCTCCAACATTCATTCGTCAGCTACCACCACCGTACGAAGTCAAACAGGTACAGTGAACGAAAATACAAGGTGATACGCCTGTCACACCTGATATATCCTCACTAGTACATCCTGTTCGACATACGTGCTGCAGCCAAGCCGTTTTCAACCCAAAGACAGCTGCACGTGTGTGCTTCTGTTTAGGGTGAGCATATCGATTAGTCTATGCTGGTTAACAGAACAAAAGACAACTAATCATTGATTGTCACGAGAAAATCGCAGTGGTCCTGAGAGTTAAAAGATGGCAGCAGCCTGTAAAATAATGACCAGTAAGGGCCTAATTCCGGCGGGTGTAGCTGTGGCTCAAACCTTTTCCAGGCGGACTTTCTGGAAGTCAAAACGAGTAGCTTAGAATAGACTCTCATAGGTGGGAGATATCTTATCTGGTCCACTGTGCAATCCGATCACATAACTCACACAAATTTGGGGTCAACATGCATTCAGAAATTGAGAATAGCCCCGGCTATTTCCCCAAACGGCCCGGAAACTATCTTTACAGCAGAACAGACAGTCCCTGTACATGAAGGCAGATAAACTAGACTTTTAGAGTTCCAGCGAACAGTTCCCTTTTATGAGGACGGTTGTTGGTATTTTCAAACCTACCCAACATAAATATCACTGAAGGTGATATATTATCCATCTTAACTCACCTGTACAGTAACCTTCACAAACGCACACAGACAGAATAAATTATGCAACGCTGGGCGGCACCCATGTGCCAACAGCACGTGACATGGCCCAACAGGGAACGAAACTAACAAATGTTGGGTTTGTACACAATTACGTAGTTCGTGTAAATTGTACAATTCCTGTAAGTGGGCTTCATTTAGGTCAGGGTTATGGGTGTTAATTGCTGACAAAGCCGTTCAGAATACGAGAACCTAGACATTTCCATCTTGCCTGGAATATATAATTTATGGAAGAGTGAACTTCACCGCCGCGCACGCAAGAGAGAGAGATACGCATCATGTTATGTTTGATGAGGACACTGTTTTTGGCAAAACTTGACAAAGCTATGACTTTTTGTTCGTAGGTCATCGGAAATATACCACCATGAGATACCTATGCAATCGGACGGTGAGGGTCTGTTATCAGTTGAACGTGTTCGACTTATGGTCAGAATTCTATTTGGCCCACGTTTTGGATTCGCACTCACGTGGTTGACAGATTTCGCGAAATAACCAGTGTTAGAAACCGAACAAGGACTTTCGTAATTCAGCTGAATCCTAAAGATGCTCACTGTTGTTGTGCGTCAGAGGATTTTTGGAGATTGCACGCGTACAATAAATAAAATGAAATCAAACTTGACTCACAGCTAAATCACTATGGGTAAACGCAGTTACGTTTGAATGCGAGGTACGTCCTGTGACAGGATTAGTTTGGGTGATCTCATCTATATGAAGTTGACCAGTGATGGGCTAGGACCAATAACTGTCGATTCCCAGAAACGAACTAGCAGATCAACCCAGCATCCAATCCGGATAACATGTCGGCATAGCACAGGATTTGGTTAAAACAAGTATAGGAGTAGAATAAGTTGTTTAAATGTGTCACGCTGAGTGGAGCCGACCAATAAGAAAGGTGGGGGTAAACACCTATCATAATGCTTCCTTCTACTGATACACCCTGTCTACAAAATGACCGTTAGAAACTCAATAAAGCTGAGATTTACTTAGTGTCACAAGTTCCGCTTTGGTATTCATCTCCGTGTGACCAATCTACATCGTGGAAAAGCAAAGTGGTTATTCTGTTAATTCCAATTGGTGACTACATCATTACAACTTTATAGTCGAGCTGAAATTGCAGAATTCACAAAAACGCTTTTTGTATTACGACAAGTACATGACACTTCAGTTGAGTTAAATTGATCGCAACCCATGAATGCACGCAGATTTCATAATCTCACAGGCTTTCCAGTCATCCTGTTTAGGGCGTTACATTAGACTGAAACTTTCTTAAAACATGTAGTAGATAGGTATTATATCAGTGGCACATTGGTCATTCATCTCAATCGCTTACAACAACCCTGAACCTGTTCAAATGGTACTGTGACCCTGAAGGCAGCCCACACTAATAATAATATGGAATAATCCAGAAGTACGAGCCTTTATTAAGAAGGACAGAAATTGAAAAAGTGAAGCATTGGAAAATGTCTGAACGCCAGCATGCCGTGGACTGCGACTTATTGCCATCTAAGATAGTGCTTCTAGCCGGAGATTTGAGTGACCACGAAGACCACAGCCGGGCAAGTAACACTGACAAACTTTGCTCAAAACACCCACCAAAAGATATGTACAAGTTTTGAGCTCTACCGAGAACAAAATCTGAGTCTAGCACCTCTTTTTAAAACGTGTTTACTCAGAGTCAATAGGATTGCAAGAGTTGCGAGTACAGGTTAGAGTGTAGAAACCATACCGAACACAAATCTTGTGACAACAATGATTGGTTGGGAAACATTGACTAGGCACCGATTAAAGCCGATGATACTGAAGACAATTGAGACTGATATGTTATCAGTAGAAGCCTGATGTGTGCAGTTGCTAGTGCAATGACAAACTGAAGATTTTTGACTCGGAAGTAACACCTAAAACTGGCTGTATTATGTTCATCCCTCATAAAATTGGATACTTTATGATGAAATAATATGTGAAGTGACTTTTAGAGCTGCATCCATTTCGTTCCGTATGCTACTGAAATGTTTACCTCATCGCATAGTCAGTGTAAACAATGAATACCGACAGGTTTCATAGATCAACCAAATGATCGCATGTTCACGGTTGCTGTCTTCCTATTTGTAAGATTGTAGAATCTCGTTAATAGTAATGTATGAACTTTTTCCTTTGGATTTTTACTGGTAATTTCAACTTTTAAAAATATTTATAACAAAAAACTTAGCCCCACTGAAAACAGGTATGATTCATGATTGAAGATTTAAGTGTGCTCAACCAAATATGATTAGGTTCGCTTCGGAACATCTCAGCCATTAGATAAGTAGGATACCATGTGGGGTGATGCAACTGTCAGCTGATAGTTCAACAAACATAATCGAGCTAGAGCAATGATATGCATAACAATGCATTGTTGTTCGTTCACGCTGCATATAGTTTGAAATAGACACGGTCAACTCCACCACCAATTCGTCTTGACTACTGCCACAATGTTAAAAGTGTTTAATGATGTACGCGTTTGGATCACCACTCCATGGTGTACGTGATTCCGTCAGGTTACAATCAGCGTCAATCCAAACAGTTGTTAGTACGAAAATGCACATCCGTACGCACGATTATTGAGACTGATCATTACAAGCAGTCTGGCTGCAGTATAAACTTGTCAGTTTTCTACACATCACCTACAGGTAACATCACTTCCCTTGTGTTTCGCATGTTCATGAGGGATTTTGCACTGTGAGATAAATTCCAGTGAATTTCTTCATCTAAAAATATTGAAACTTTCATTATGTGGCAGAGTCTTGAAACGCTTCTGAGTTTTTTTTGGACAGACAGATTTTGCACGAACAAATCCGTGTAGATGAAGTGTTCTGAAGAACGTTTACAACCACGTTTGTCAGCTACAGTTGATACATTGTATCAGATACGCACACCTGCATTCAGTTATGTGAGAAACATGACAAAACCGTTGCTAGAGTTAAAATTAGTGAGTACATACATGAATAGCTCATGCTAGGTAGTGCTACATTCTGATTAAGCTCAAGTTTGAATTTTAGGGAATAAAGTGAGAAAGCTCAAAGTTTTCCATAAAACAGCAAGGCCAAATTTATCAAATCTACCACACAAATTAATACAACGACAAGAGTTGAACATGTGAAAAACTTGACAGCAGTGCGTAGGGCAAAATACCGATGAATAAATTTAGCACATTCCTGTGAGAAGTCTCAATTTCACGCTTGGATTTAAACTTGAACACGTATGCTGATGGTTTGAAACGAGGAAAGCCTATGGATTAGTACATTTGATATGGGCTATCGACAACTAGGAACCTCGTCCCAATTATAACCGGGATGACCAGCACAAAGATGTCACCGACAACCTCCAATGTTTCGAGCTAAAAACAAATCTGTTGGACACAAACCCAGCTGAAAAAATCAGACTCAGTCGACTGAACTTAAAGTTCAACTAACTGTGGACAAATAAGCTAATTATTGAAACGTAACTGGAAGAAAAATAGCACATGGTCCAAAAGCAAAACGGAAAATTTCCAGTTAATCTTACGTCATTTTTGTAAACCGTTTAAAGTTTTTTAGCCACTATGAAGCAAAGGACTCGACAGATTAATTTTCTCAGAAGCAATATCCCTAAAAATTCCAAGAATGATTAATGAATAAAGCGGAAATTAAAGTTCAAAACTGTACACAACGTCAACAAACAGTTTATAGCGTATTGTTTCGAAGTCGCGTTTTTTCAATGTGGTTTCAAGCCTGATAAATCATTTGCAGTCGAGCAAACAAGCGAACTGTGTTTGCCTCATTTCCGAAATTTATCAGGTTTTTTTGTTAACGTCAGATAAAACCAAAAATACCCCCATGATTTTCCTCATTTTTACCACAATCGGTTTCTATAAACTGCCGATTATTAACGACTACCTATAACGATGTATAATTAACTCATTCGCAAACAAAATGATACATTCGATTAACCATCTAATGGGGCCATACTGAACAGTAAACTAAACTGAATAAAAATTATTAACAAATTTAAAAAAGATATTTAAAAAGAAGACATCTCAAAATTATGCTTTTTTTTCTATTTTTGCAAGGAGAAAAACGTTTGGAAAAATTCGTTGCACATAACAATCTCATGTTGTGGTTTATGTGTATAGATAGTGAAGTGAAACAATACACAGAAGTTGAGAGTGAACAGACAGAGAGAAAGAGAAAATGATACATACGACGGAGAATACCAATAACTCAGTTCGAGTAGGACACGGCATCACTAAATGGGTCGAGATTAACAGAACGTGAGAAGTAAGTTGTAACACTTAATGGTGCAACCACATCAGATGATCTTCCTCAAGATAGGACTTTCAGTTTGTTGTTACTCCGCCATCGAACTGCTAAGAAACGCATGTAATACAGTGTAGTTCATACAGTCTTAAACGCACCATGTTTAGACGTCCCTCAATGCATATAGATATTGCCATCTGTTTCTAATACGGCTCAGTGCCAAGTTGATTCAGCTTGTCCAGATTTTCGGACTACAAAACGAGCTGCCTGTGTTATTGTTGCTTATGTCACTCACTGACGAAGTCATTGTTTTTTCAGCTGTACGAACTAAAACTGACTGCGACAATCGTTTTTACCGTTCATTTGCAAAAATGATCTAACGCACTTCTGAATGGCTGACTGTATCACTGAATGTAAGTATGTAAACTGTAATTACTGGAGTGCTTGACCGGTTTTAACCACCAACAATGACAGATGTATGATTTGATAATCCCAGAAGTAGGTGAACATGAAAATGAAGAAAACCGTACTGATCACGTAGGTTATGATTAGTGTCCTAGCTATCGACCCATAGTCTGGGAAATAATTTTATCCGAAAAAAGGCTTGTAACTGATCAGCCGATTATGTTCTTTAACCTGAGCGATTGCCAACATGGTAGTCTACACAGTTAACCAATAGAACTGGGTTTCCGGATTGCATGTTTCGAAGCAAACAAATAGAATTTCTCTAGCCACTATACTTTCTTCTCTAACCGACTTAAATAGATCAGCCTTTTTACACAGAAGTCGTGGGTCTGATCACTAGCCACGCGGAATGTTGGTGAAACTTAGCTGCAACTCCAACTATGTGTTTACCAATTTACTGATGGTTACCTGAATAAACTGCTCGTAAAACCCATCTGTCACCCACTACTGGGGCATCGGTAGCTGTCTGCCGATTTGTGGGTAAATCACCAATGACTGCACGAGTTCACCAATATATATGGTAATCATATCAGACGTACTCTCCCTTTTGAAATCTATCGTCATTTTTCCTTCTTGAAAAAACCTGTCACGCCACCGTGACACTGGGTTGGTTCGTCATTTTTTGCGCTGGTTTGTGAGAGGTTTCACTGACAAGTCGGTTTACAAACAGACGACCACATGGGTTGTCAGTAGTGTGACTTCAATTTGAAGTCCTGATGAGGTGACTACTTTATGCGAGAGTAGGACGTCGTTATATCTGGATTGTTATTTTCTTTAATACAAAGTTTGTGTGCACAGTAGTCACTTGCAGAATATATGGATTGACAAAAATAGCTACTTCGAAGGGACTGTATGTGCCGTCATTCGACAAACCGAAGGTTCATGCTAATGCATAAGGCACAGGTATTTCTGACGGTCAAGACTACCCAGCCGTAAAATTACAAGACAGTGCTCTGTGTGAAGAAGCACACAAGTGGTTAAGGAGTAACAGGTCAAGTGCTCAACCACAGAGTGACATGTAATTCAACGAGTCTGGCGGTTTTTATCTAGACACAGAACATTCGAATGTGAAACGTTAATGTTTTCTTCTTCTTTATTGAATGAAACCCCGAATCCGAACAGGTACTGTGAAATAGAACAAGACATGTAACAATTCGCTTGACACCTGTTGACTTGTCGATCCCAACTGAACCTGGAGAAGGCGTTCCGGATAGGTTACGCAACAAAAAATAGATGGCTTCCCCGGTTCGCGGAGGCGGTAGCATTTAGTAAATGGAAGCCACCCTTCTGTGTACAGAAAGACTTGCTCGTCAGTACCAAATTGCCCTAGTAAGTGATGTGTGTGGATGTGTGTGTGTGCGTGTGTTGGTGTGGTTGTTGATTTTGTTATTTAGCTTCACAATGCTCATTGGACTTCGTTATATAAACCCTCAGACTGAAGTATACAACTGATGAGATGCAGCGAAATTTGCTTGAGAGATACTTTGTGCAAAAGAACTGTTTTAGACTTTTCTGTTCAAATTTGTTATGGTAAAAGGTTGCTTTACATTTCAAAAGTAGACTTGGTAATTCAAAAATTCAAAATTATATCATTCAGACGAAATGAAGTGACTAGTCACTGACAGTACCGTCTTTCGTGAGGGCTGATTTGCCATTATTTGTGAAGCCAGTATTCTCGACTAGATTTTAAGCCAACGTTTTTCGTTTTGTATTCAGTAAACGCCTTAAAAAAATAACGTCAAGCTTATCTCCCCAGTAAAATGTTATAATGGAATAAATATTGGACGAACTGCGAGTGAGTGTTGTTCACAGTTATATGATCCAACCATGACAGTCACATTTATATTTCAGCTGCCTAGGAAAATCGATGGACTTGAGGACCAGGAGTGTATGAAATGGACAAGCACATCAATGAAACTGGCGTTCCTGTTTGATACCTAGCTGAAAGATTACCAACAGCACTGAGTGAATGTTTTCGGATATTGTTATCTTGTAAACCTTTCTCGTTTCTTAAGTTTAGTTAAATGCAATCTAAATCCCATTATGAAATGAATTAACATACGACACGCTTAATGTTGCATGATGGGGTGAAGTCCTTCTGCGTATGTGAACACTAACTCGCATCTCTCTGAACCATACAACAGTTCAGTTCACAGACGCGCACTGAAACAGCAGAAAGCAAACCAGTTTGTTTGCCGGCATCAACTTGGGCGAGATACGGAGCTCATAACGGAATATACCACTAGAGTTGCCGTTAGTCTACGCAGAAGTCGAAGACCAGAAGATACCAACAAATTTGCGAATGCAGTAGATATTGGAATTGTTCGTGGAAATCGGCAAAGCCGACTTCAATTTCGTCTTGCCAGCTGATACAGCTACTAACTGAATGGGTAAATCTTTAGGCAAAGCCTGTCCGTGAGATCAGAATAGGAATGTAAATAGAATGATAAATGAATACATGCACACTGAATAAATATTATGAAACTACCTCGCTGGTTAGGTGTTGAATACCCAGCACTCAATGAAAATTTAGATATACACAGAACGTAATTCACTTCAAGTATTAACTTGCTTCGATTAACAATGCTTACTGTCACATTCAGATGTGTTTATTGATGAATGTGTATTTTTATGGATTTATGCACTGTGTGGACCAAGTAATGAAGATCGGCCACGAATTGATATTTATCGATTAGAAAAAAGTACAAGAATTAATAGGAAATGTTGTAAACGTCACATTCAAATGAGTACACTATAATTTTGCCAACGTAGATAAGAAATTTGTTTTTGACTGGGAGGCTAATGACTAATTTACTCTTCAGGTGTATTGTGAAATGTTGCAAAGTTAACCAAATGCACTAATTCATGAGATGGTTAGTTGAGAATGTGAGACCGCCTTCTGTTTCATACTGCGCCGTTTGAATCATCTGATGAAGGAATAACTCTCACATTACACTTTACTGTGAATACTTTAGAATTTTCGTGATTTCTTGAGTTACTCGCTCAAAGTATACAGACGAACGCTAATCGACTTCATCATTTGACCTGGCAAGTCTCTACGAACAATCACTTTAGTGATTATGTATTCAGTCGCGATTATGTCTCCTTTTCACTGTCATTCCGTTGAAGTTCGTCAATCTCTGTACTTCCGTGTTTATTTCTATGAACTTCAACCGTGTAAAATTGTTCCTCACCACACGATATGGATTTTACTCAAAGACTGTCGTGAGGGCAGCTTGAACGGACGAAGCCGTAGGACAGTGATAACACAAAAAGCGAATATGCGTGTTAGATTGAATGCAATAGACGGTTAAAGTCCTCTGTAATCGCTGCATACGAACGGCTGTAGCTAGTGACGGATTAAGATCATTCTTCTTTCCGAATCAGTCAGTCCACAGCGTTTTGTCTTCATATCGACCGAATAAATGCTTGAAGTGGAGGTTGGTCACAGGATCATTAGTTCGCGCCAAGACAATTGAGACCCAAAAGCTTTGAGGTTGACTAGGTGACGACTCATGTACGGTTTCCTACGTTCCTCATGTCTATGTGATTAGTTAACCTTGGGCTAGAGACTCAGCGTGGAAATGATAGAGTAACTTGAGTTGACCGCATAATTTTGTTGACGCTGTTTTGTCATGTTTCAGTACGCACCCAGTTTTCAATGAAGGCTATTCAACTGAATTCCAACAACGCGTTCTTTGATGACTTAGTAAGGATGAAGGTGTTACTAAAATTAGTGTTTGCCAAGCATGGTTCTGCTATGGGGTTACTGTAGTGATAATCTGTTTGACTCACGGCTTATCCAAACCCTGACACAATAAAAGATCTAGCGGTGGACCAATCCAAACGTCGCGACAAAAATACTACATCGAGATTGGACAAACAGTCTCAACTTCGCGTCTTCCGTTATTCGCCAATTTCTTTGTTCTGTATTGCACCAATTAACTTACAGTTTGTGACTTTGTATGTGACAATACGATCAGACAATGAGTGACTGTGATTTCTTTAATACTGTTGTACATCCATAAACTTGGTTTCTTGTCTCAAGAATATGAACTGCTTACTGCAACTAGTACCAGATCTTCTCCTTATTACTTGTTTGGGAGGTTTCAATCGGAGTACGATTTCTAGAGCTATTCGGAATCCCTAATTCATAGTACTACACTCACTAGGACTATAAGGTATCTTACCACTCGTGCAAGAAACGATACCAGTAGTGCGTAAGCACGGGATAATTGATGAGGCAGTGCAGATATAGGTGGCTGAGTGAAGGCCATGATTGTGAATACAAACCAGGAGGCACACAACTTATCAGTACAAAACCGTGATGTCATCTCAACTGACTTTCTCGGAAGAAAAATCCACAATGTGATGACATGAAAGTTCTTAAAGAAAACTATTATAATCAAACGTTTGTTTTCGATTCCAATAACTAATAACACGACCTTTGTATCCAACCACTCTAGGGTGATCAACGTTCGTACATATAAAGAACGGTTATTTAAGGGTAACTCTTCTTTGACTCACACTAGATGTTTACTTCTACTTACCATCAGCATTGTCTTGCATCGTCAACACAAAATGTGTCCTCTGTATCGTTCTGAGTACAGTCCTTCAATTGGTACAGTGTGAGTGATTGCAGTAGTCACGTGATCAGACGCTTATCCCACCGGATCCATGCACGTGATCAAATTTGGTTCAAGAGTGGAATGACTGCCTCGATTAGCACAACCATGTTAGCACTCCTGGCTGATTCGACTCTTTCCATCATTGTCCAGTAGATTTCGTTCTGAGTTCTCAGGAAATGTCTTCTGATCCAGGACTGCAGGATTTCGAATTGTGATCACTGCTAAAGCAGACGATCGAGCTACCATGTCTCATCACCATCCTGACAGAGTCAACAAAAGCAGTTTGTGTCGATACTAGCGTGACCTGCAGTTGACTTATCCGATCGCATACATTTTTGGTCCAGTTTTTGCCACTCAATAACGTTGCCCGCGGTTTCCGATCAAACCAAAATACAACGTTTAAACCTGTAAGACAGATCTGTTATGACGTGTATGTCTGGGGGTATAACAAGTCATTTTAATCAAGGTTGTCGATTGTGATAAAGTGTTGAAGATAGTGACTTCAGCTGGTCTGTCGTACATCAGGTTGTGTATACTCACTCACCGTTCTGATTCGATTCATATTTCTCCTTTGTGTAGACCCAACCACATTGTGATTTGAATTAGTCGTACAACCTACAACCGTTGTCTGCTTTGCTCCACGCAAACATGTTTTTATCAAAAGCTTAGACAAATTATTTTTACTTCCCTTGAATTAATCATAACACACTCCTTCTCGTATTAGAAAATTCTCTCCATCCAAATATATATGCACGTGTTCGTATGTTCTCATCACCCATGACACTGAGAAACGCCAGTCTTGTTTTGTCAAGTAGAAACCGTAAACTACAGTAAACGCTTACAGGGATGCATTGAAATGCTGTGCAAAATTGTTATGTTAACCTCATTCATCAACATGGATGAACCAATAATGGGAACTTGAATCTACTTGCTGAACAACGAAGTATTATAAAATCTCGGTCACCGGTTGGATGAGGTAAAATTAATGAGCTTTCCTGGGGGGGGGGGGTGAGTTCCACCCAACCTAACACGTGTTAACCTGATTCTTAGAAACGAGTCAAAGCGCATAGAATCGTGGTCCTTTTGGGAATTCCAGGCCTATACAGTCGGTTCCACTTGGTTTATCCCATACCAACGAAGGGAGTGAATCTCGGTTTCAGTTAATCAGTTTATGGGGAAATATTTCGTTTCGAGCTTAACATATATGGAGTTGTGAGAAACGTCTAACGATGTGGAAGAAGAGATTTGTTCTCAATTAATCATATGTGTATTTAATCGGAGCTAAATATTTTTCTTTTCACATATGTCGGGTAGAAAAACCGCCAACCAGATTCGAACCAGCAACCCTTAAGTCTAGGTTCCGGAATTTGCATCCACAGATAACCATCCAGACCTTGTGAGTAATGAGACAACCGTGATGTTGGGTACCAACAATTTGCGAGTCAAGTAAGACTGAGTAAAAAACAATGCGTTGTGCACCCCGAATAAGAGTTTTCAGTCATAATAACAGTCACTATTCTAACAGAAACACCAGATAAAAAATTAAGTCCAAGTAACTGAATAAAACCGGAAGTTAAGTCGGGGTAAAAATGTTTTGCGCGCTCCAAAATGGGAATTTTCTCATTTTTATCCCCCAGATCTTCCGAAAACGGGAAGGGTGAGACTCATTGAAGCACAAACCAATAATAATCTTATTTGTGGAATTGCTAGCAAACGGTCAGACTGAGTACGAGCTGAACAAATGTCTACTGACTCCGTTTCGCGATTAATCTATGAATACGGATCATCAGGTTAGGAATGAAACTATACGTGAGGAAACTTTTAAAATGTTCATATTGTTATATGATCTGGAAAAATGAATTCATGATACATTAAAGTGGTATCGATGTAAGACATCACTGAGAAGTTATAAACATAGTTGCGGACATTCGTAAATGTGTGTACCGATCTTGTCACAACGACACAGAAAGATTGCGTTGAGTTTGAAAGTAGAGGTTTTCGTGATCTGTGTAACGTGCACCGATATGCCTGATTATGATTGCGTGTTGAAGCTATCTTAATTGGCATTTCAAGTACAAACTCTAACACACAGTACATATATTTTACAGAACTTACTAGATGGATAGCAGCACCCTCGTCCGACATACTTCACTACAACTACCGCTTCTTTGATTGAATCGTTGTAGCTTCATTCGCGGTTCCTTTGTTTGGATATATTGGACTAATTGTTGGCGATTCAGCGATCCATCCACAGGTTCGAGGCAGAGGGGACGAAATACGCGGATCCAGTCGAATTGTTTTATTCGGTATCGAGCGGGTGTATGCCGAAGTGAAAAATAGATACTAAAAATGGGGTGTACCACAGCATTTGTATAGTACAGAAAATACCAAGAACACAGTAAAATCACTGGTCTGTTTTAATTAAATATGTCTAGCAATGCTTTAAAACGACCTCGGAAGAAAAGCGGTTCAAGTGGTTAATGACCTTATAAGAAAAGAACTGTTGTCTAGGGAATGCCAGGGAACGGAGCACGTAAGGCGTCCTGTCGTGTCCTCGCCAACCGTCATCATGCACTACGATAAGTGGGTCGCGTTCAACTCAATGTCAACTGATGTTGTGGATGGTAGATTTCGCAGAACAGTTTTGAGACTTCTCCAAGAGACGCCGTCATTCAGTTGCTTTCCACACAGGTCGTTTTGAGTTTTATTAATCGAGTTTACAGGCGATTTTGTGTCTATTTAAGAGCTGCTATCGATTAGCTTTGTTATCAGCTTTCTCCCTTTCAGAAACTGATGAAACGGGAATGTTAAAATTTGCCTGAACTATCACCCCCTCGCAAACAGATTAACCATAAACTGAATCAAGTTATTGATTTCTACACAACCAATCATACGTAAAGAATGAGTGCACAGGCTGACTGACCAATGAGTGTTGGTCATCGCACACCACCGTGAAATGTGATGTCAACCAGTTGGTCCATTTTTTTTTACTTGAGCGAAATTGCTGAAATGGAAAATTATCTACTGTGCGCCTATAAGTTAAATGTACTCAGCAGAAAGAAGAAGAGTCAACATGACTAATTTTTCAATTTTGATTACCTGAAAACATGGCAGGTTACTCCTCCATTTCAAGACGATTCGGGCTTTTCATTAGTATAAATTATTACGACGTCTTTTTACAAAAATATATTGGAAATATTTGAGGCAAACTAGCAGCAGTCACGGGAGAATAACCTGAGCACGGAATGATCATTTGAGCACTACGACGTATACGTGTGTCTAGTCTGTATTCAGAAATAGTACAAACCATAGTCAGAAAAGTCTAGTTTAGTCACTGATATATCCAGCAAAAGATCATAAAAATCTACCAGGACACGAAAAAGTAAGACAGGAACAATAATGTGAACAAATTGTGGTTTGAACTGAAATTCACACAAAAAGAGAGGTAGCCATTTTGCATCTACACTCTCACCTATAACGCCAAAAGTATATATTTAGATGAATAAGTACAGTTTACAGATAAACTGAGCGATACTCACGACTGATTGCGGCGCTTGCCTTCCTGTAGACGTTCCAGACAGCCTGCTCTGAAAGTAAATTCCATCCTTAAAGATAGATAATTGTGTTTATTGTTGTCAAAGCAACCATATTAAAATGTTCGCCATTGGTTTCACAACAGATACGACTGGTTTTTCATATGCAAACGCTGAACAACATTCAGTTGTATGCGATGCATAGAATGCCCAAATTCCTTGAGCACTGGACGCGTTCCACTTCTGCTAGAGCCCCTTAGTAGAATAGTCTTTAAAGCAGTTGCTTCATTAAAGCGTGGCTAGAGTTCCAACGCCAGTGAGGATATGCACAACTAACGAGCTCAAAGACGAACGAAACTAGTGTTTAGTACTTCTATTCAAAAGCGGTTTACTGATAAGTCTGTGGGAATGCAACGGCTGCGGACAGTCTTGAGTGTTGTTCAGTTTATATGAACCAGAACTGTCCTCTTTTTACCAGTGATATGTAGTTCCGTTTCAGCAAATGAGATTTCTGTTGAAAACCTTATCAATTATATTTTTCAACTAGGTGTAATCAAATTTCTGTTTCATATACTAGAAGATGTCGTTAAAATTGTTCTACATAACTATTCAGCCAACTATAACTATAATTAATAAAACAATCAAATTGTATCAGACGTTTTTCAGTATTCTGATATTTACGACAACTCAGTTCAACACTTTTATGCCTTGTTTCTAAAATTGCCTCCGTTTTTTAGTGAACGCATTGAATTTACCAATTCCAGGTCAATAGTTGACGTTTTGCAGTTCAATCCAGTTATCCTAAACATTAATTCCGAGCTGTCTGTTGCACGTATAACAAAACAAAATTATGGTCATCTCTGATCTAGTCCTGTATTCAAATCAATCAGAATATCAAACCTTCAAGATGATGAAAGACTGTAATCTAGTATTCTCTCTATGGAAAGTACAATGTAGTGAATGTGTACGTTTTCAACGACTTATCAGTAGGCGAAACTTACGACGGAACTATCTACACCGGTACAATTGACATAAAACATTCCGAACAGCGTGCCTGAAGAACGCAAGTGGTTGAGTGATGGCATTTAATTTTTTGGAGTTATATGCACATGGAAATCACAGTGTTTGGTGGAACTCAGTTTCATATGGTCATTTCTTTTTCAAGATTACATTTGCTCTTTAAAGCGAAATATCATTTTCATGAATTATCTAAAGCTTCTCACAGTTGTTTTTTTTGTGACATTCAACGATTAACATTTGTTCTAAGTAAACCAACCAGTGAACACTGTGCGCACTTTCCACCATCAGTCATGTGACCTCGAGAAATTGATTCGATGCCATTTGAGTACCATCTTGTTCTTATTCGTATCAGAAGGAATGCTTGATCGAAACAAGTACTTTTTTTTAGCTAACCATAACAGTAACACATCATAGGGACGCATTTAATTCAGTGGGAAATCAAATTGCTGGTGTCACTAAACGTTTTGATATTTTGTAAACGCTATGTTAAAGTTTTTACATCATATCTACCTTCCTAACACAAAACTACACGTAAAAATAATAATGATCAATGAAAAACGCTTACCACACTATAACGTTAGGATACTTATCACTCGCATTTATCAAAGTGCGCTCGTTAAATCACAACCCCACAAGTCATTGAATTTTGATCAGGTACAGTCAACATAGAACCTGACAATGACAACTAGAGAGCTTGGAACAGTTCAGATTAACGACGAGTTTAAAAATGGATTATTATCAGATTCTAATCTTTATTTACACCGCACACACATATCGCCTTGTCGGAATATTCACCTTGATATTTGTAGTCTCTTAGAAGATGTAACACGCTCGATCCTCTGACCCAAAAAAATAAACTAGAAAGAAGCAGATCGCTTGCAGGAAAAAAAGTTATTTTTGAGCTTATCAAGATGTCACAAAGATAGACTGAACCGACTAAACTCCATTTACGTGGACACGCATTTGAGTGACAGGGACTGCCGGATTATACGGAATGTTCTGAGAAGGTTTGGTGATACCGGCATTAGAAAAACGTTTCTGTTGACAACAATGATCAACGAAAGTAAGGGATTTGCATATCTTCTGTAGTTACTTATACACTTTTAATTAGTGTGACACCACAAACTGAGGATGCTAAAAAAATGATCAAAACCAATCCAATGTTTGGTGAGCTAGAAGGATTATTCCCAGTTGTAGTAAACCATGTAGTGTATGCTTCTCGTAACATTGTGTGTTCAAAAATAGTGTATTCACTAGAATGATTGCCCAGCTGATCTGTGTGCTCATCGACGTTCGTGACTCTGACTGGACACCGTCGGTTGTGTTATTGATCCTCTTCTGTTAACACTGGACAAAAAATGTGAAATCTATATGTATTTTTGCCATGTTGTGACTCGTTAAACAGTGTAAATAGAACAGTTCTTTGTCAGCTACTGAAAGATCACGAAACCCAATCGTCCTTGAATAATCTGTCAGATAGAAGTATTGGTAACAGGACAGAACACACGTAGTTCTGCAAATTTGAGATCTTGAGTTTGATCAATGAACTTTAATGTGCTGCAATGAGAATGTCTTGTCACCTTTCCTAATCTCAGTTAGAATAAAATTGTTTCGGGCAAAGCCTATTCTGACGCTTGCAACTCATTACTATGGTCGGTCTATCCTAAACGAGTGGATATCTGTTTTAAACTTATGTAGGAATATCCCAAGGTGTGTCAACGTTTCATTTTTGTTTGCTACTAACGGTCGTTATCTGTATCTTATGGAACGGTACCCGGGGTTATACATTACGGTGTACCCAATTTCAGAAAACTGAAATTCAAAAACTTGGAAACTATATTGTGTCATGGCTTGCTGTGTTCCTTCAACAAAAACTTCATTTTTGTGAAACTCTGGAAACACCTTTTCTATAGTTTTTCCTCTCGTCTTCTTACTTCATGCTTCCTGAACGTTTGCAAACCAACCCAATAGCTATTTGTTTCTCCTGCTTTTGTGGACAAGTGGTCTCAAGCTCTCAACAGGCCCATGAGAGTTTGACTTGATTCCGAGTAATATGTATACATACTTAGGCAAGGCCATTGGTGAATCCTACCCGGAAACGTGTAAGCAGCTTGTCTACAAATTACTTTGAAATAAAAGTCCTCCTCTGTCCCTTCTTGACCTAACTTTTCCACTGACATCCACACATACACACAAGGTTTTGCGTGCTTGCATCCAAGGATATTAATATTGTGTTACCTAGCTAGAATCTCAGTTAATCTAGAGTCGTAAGTGTTACTAAACTACTAAATGCTGCACAAGGAGATCCAGTTTGCCATTTTTCACGCGATATTGGGGACAAAATCTTGAGACTCCATTTTCAGTTGACGTGTGTAATAAATGGTAAGTTTGTAATGAAATGGAGTGCAGAAAACATGCCCTCAAGAAGTAAAAAGCAATTTCCTCATGTTACATGACATAATTTTCAGACGTCTAGTGAACATCAAAATTTTATTGTTTTCTGCTTCTCCGTTTTCTGAAAGACAACTTTTTGAGGAGCTTTTTTGAGTGAATATATAACTCATAAAATTAGTTGTTTTTGTCTATCGATCCAATACAACGAATTCATACACAGAAATTAGCACGACATGGTTTCCACACACATGTTTAATACATCCACCTCTGTTCACTCTCAGTTTTACTATCCCTCAAAGTTCAACAGAAATATTTATATAGGAGATTTGTTTTTACCTTCAACGTAACTATTAGAATACCGTTTATAAGTTGTTGTACAACTTATAACTGAGCAAGACAAGCTTGACTGACAGGCCCTCGTGATATAGTTAAAACCTGGTAAAATCGAGAAAAATGTTTTTGTCCTCAAAGAATGTCACAAACAGAAATCAACCGTAGGATTAATGGCAGACATCACTAATTTGGTGATTACGATACAGCCGTATCACTGTATATCAAACCTGTGGATTCACTTCATGTTAACTCCGTCCGAAAGCGTCAGATATCACAGTGTTGCCTCGGTTGACCCGGCTAGACCGGTCAAGATATTGTTTCGAGATTGACTAATGAAGCAATGCTAATCAAACAGCATCCACCGGTGCGTAGACCGGTGCTGACACAACCAGCCTCCTTGTGATGGAACTGTCTGTACCATTAATGCACAAAAGATTGAAACCATTTTGCCTGGCTCATTCAATTATTGTTGTTTTTCTGTCGATCAATGAGAGTAAATTGATGTGTTAACACCTCGCGACAGATGTCCTGTATCCGTTTTCACATGCTTACTGAACAGTTAGTTCTTTATTTAATTGACGAGTAAGTGCAACATTTGGTAACAATGACATTTGAAAATATTTTCCACGTGATGATGGTGGTGCGCAATGAACCGTACAAAAAGCCTTGGACAAGTAGACAGGATCTCATTAATAAAGTTTACGGATGTCTGAAACATTTGTCTGTTTGTCTATTCAGGTCATGAGTAACGGGAGGTGTTTGGGGAAATGTGGTATGAAAATTAAAAGCATAACTTGTCAACGTAATGTTTGATTGATTACAATCCGTTTTGTGTGAGAAAGCTTTGATCTATAATTTACTGTATTTTGACTGATATTACAAATGTTACGGTATAATCAAGTACAATCATACGTGCGGGTTCTGTTATTAACTACCACGTAATTCAAACAGCTTGGTGAGTTATAAGACAGTCAGCAACATCTGACTGAAAGAAACAGATCAACCACTATATTAAGACGGTAACCCTTTGATTAAATGTACTGGACTGTTAGAAGAGCATATGATTACATTAGAAAAGCTTCGGACATACATAAGTAAACAGGTATACAATGCAAACGATGCACCGGGGGGCACGAATCACACAGTACGATGGAATGAAATTGTGGATGGGAGTTGTAGGAAACATAGTCTGCTAAGTGGATCCCAAAGTTTCCGATTTTGAACAAGGTTCACCCATGCGCTATACGGACTGCACAGTGTCAAACCTGATAGGTTAGGTAAGCTCAAGGAAGGTCAGTTTTAGTGTTGACTATTCCAATTACGGTGTCAATTTATTATCTATCGGTAAGACTAGCTAAACCCAGTGGTCAGTGTAATGACCATGACCCTGTGGCTTGGTAGTTTTTCGTAATACCATTCATTGATAGTTTCACAATCTGACTGCTGTTCACAGGTTCGAGTCCATGACGTGCGTATTGCTAAAGAGACCCGACAGAGTTGAAGCAACTGTTCACTATTCCGCCGATGATCACTGCGACTATCTGCTTACAAAACTTCCCATCCTGCAATAAGGCCGTGGTGGATGGTTAGTGGTTTGTAGACGAACCGTAAACAGCCAATTGATTTTGACTTACACAGCAAGGAAGGACAACGAATAAAGTGTTCGGTGAGCTGCACGTTTTTTGTCCACACACTGGATTGCGCAGATGGTAAATATGCAGTCAAGTGTCAGCGTGGTTTTTGAGGTAAATGCTTAACTACCTTGTTCTGTTAAACTATCCTTTCATATAGATTGAACACCACTCACAATTGCATGCACTCCCGTAGACTTTCTTTTCGAAAGGGGCTGACAGGAAAATCTACGGGAATGCGACAGGTGCGATCAATTGTGGTTGATGTTCAATCTATATGAAAACCAAAATCCCCTACTGCTCATAGGTAAACTAACTTTTGATTAAAATGATACGGGAAATTTCAACCAAAGATGACACAATCCGTTTATCCAGTCAATGAGTTCATACGACTTCCCTATTTCACAGTCCTTCCTGTTCATTTTGATCTCTATCTGTCCGACGCTGTTTCTGTTCTATTGATAAACTTAACACTCCGACTGGAACGCTGTTCTCGGTCTAATTGAATTGAATGAAATCAAATTAAGCTTTGTCTATTTAACACCCAGCAGAGCATACTTCAGCAAATGAGTGCAGTTTACTTTCCTGCCCGATCGCACTTCGTCCTTTTGATGGTGTATCTCAGTGTATCCCAAACTGTCCATAAGCCAATACTTGCCTGAGGCAAAAGTTTCGAGTTTTGGAATTTCGAATAAGTTAAGAAGTTGGGTATTTCATTTTAAAGAATAACAGAACGCAACTTTTTTCACTTCCGAACACAGTCTGCAGTTAACATAGTCAACTACTAGTCCTCTGTTTTTACCTGGATTTCAAGGCAGTATGAAGATGTACTGTGGTTACACTTCTTCTTGACAGATTTTTTCCTAATCCGAGTTTATTAGGTCACAATAATGAACAACCAGCGTAAATTCGATAACATATTACCCCAGAATGGGCAACCTTTATGGTTAGGTTCTACCTTAGCTATTATAGTGTTCTGTTGTTCCGTTCGCTCATACTTATTCGATCGGTTTGAAATATTTTTATTACAGTTTGATTCCTTTCATCTTAGTTTGTTAGCTTTTGACGTCTTCTGAAAAGCCATCCACTAATTCCTCTCATCCGATACACACAACACTTATTCTAAGCTTCTCTGGTTTGTAAACGTATCTGGTATTTAAACCAGGCCTTGTTTTCTCGTTCCCCAGAAAACAAGTGAGTTCTCCCCCCGCCCCCCGATTGTTTTCTACCTTTGTGTCGTAAACAGTTAGTTCCTAACGATTTTGTAGAACATTTATACGCAGGATCAGAAGACGTTTCAAAAGTGCTATTTCGCTATTTTCTTTCCTGTTACTTATGCCCTTACAGATGCCACAAGTTCAATAGTTATCTATCGCAAATCGTGAATTTATACATCGTGTACATCAACGTTCTGTTTGACTCAACCTGTTTTCAATAACGTCGTCGTATCACATCAAAACAAAGCGTTGGAGACATGTATTCGAGATCTCACTACCGAGGAAACACCTATCTTTTGGGGGGAAACGTTACAGTGTGATTGTTTGCAGAGTGTGGTGATGTAAGCTTTGAACAGATGGCCCAATAACAACCATTAAAACTTTAGACAGCTGCTTCCACTTTGTTTAGTCTCAGTTCCATGCCCGCCATGGAATCGGACTCACGACCCGTTAAACACAGCAGAATGTGGTCGAGACACTTATTCGGTATATGGAATCAGGGAGCAGATATTTTTTGCGGGTTGTCAACCTTTCCAGCCGCTTGCTTGAAGCAATCAATCCAGGCAGTTATATATAGAGCAAATGACATATCAATGAACGGGTAAAATATTATGGGTCAGGAGTCCACTACCAAACTGGAGGTGTAGTCTGAGTCAACAAATTTTGCGTGAATAAAACTAGTGTTCTGTGTTTGATCAATAAAGTTATACTGAAAGCCAAAATGTTTTTGTGTGAACTACACAATACTACACCGAGTAAACTGTTCGGGTTCGCAATCGAGGACGATAGGTTGCATGGTTTTTTGTCAACCATACTGATACCCTGTTTGGTCGAATTGGTGAGCCACTTGAGGATATATTCGTATATTCGCTATTGAAGCTATTTACCCCTTTTGTTAGTGCAAATTTCATTGCGGCTGCAAAGAAATTGATGGTCACCTGTTAAACAACTGATAGACAGTAGAAAATGGAGTCGTGAGCACTCGGGGAGAGGAGGGTATGTGAGCTACTACCCGTTATTGATTTGCTTCTTTTTCTCCTAGATTGAAATCGAACAGCCTTTTTCGTGGTGGATAAACCACTGGACCAAAAGCAGCCATTTGTCACCGGTCGTGGGTTGGATTTCTGAGCGGACACAGAACTGATAAGAACTGATAAGTTTAAAATAACTTCACAACTTCTCTGGTTGTCAGTACGATAAATGTTTACAGGAAAAGTTCCCTGAGCCCTTACTGGGGCTTCGATGAATATTTGCTTGTTTGTAAACCACCTAAGAGAACGGCTGATCGATTTCATCCCATTAGAACGACAGTGAGGAAAATTCGACGTAATCTGCGGTTCCTAGTCGGATGGACCACGGACCTCGTGCATCACTTGTGATTGGTTAGTAAAACGAGGAGATAAGTTAACCACTGACTCCTGAATGTCAGTGGCATGAACAAGATACTTCCGTGTGGATAGTTTTGGATTACTTCACCAAATCACAATCGCTTCAGCCGTT
Source organism: Paragonimus heterotremus (assembly GCA_013368495.1). Taxonomy (NCBI): domain Eukaryota; kingdom Metazoa; phylum Platyhelminthes; class Trematoda; order Plagiorchiida; family Troglotrematidae; genus Paragonimus; species Paragonimus heterotremus. The sequence goes on along the minus strand of LUCH01000344.1, from coordinate 165,635 downwards.
GTCAGACAGCTTCGTCGTATTGATCTTGGTTGATCGACCGGAACTTTATAAACGACTGTGAACGACCCGGTCAGGTTAACTGCGTAGTTTGTGTGTGCCAGCTGGACGACAGTCGATTCGATTTTTGACTTTCATACTCTGGTTTCCAACTAGGTAGGATGAAGTGCTTTTACGGTTTATTGAAACCATGAAACATGATCAGATGTCAGAATATGTATCTCAACAGCATCTCTCCAAAAGTACCTTTTGTGCTATACTTCTAAAGATTATTCGAAAGTGGATGATGATTTTTTTCGGAGGACAAACATTGTAGCCTTCAGATCTCCATTTGTTGCGTTGACTAGGAACTAAGAATCTTGTATAGCAACCAACACAGTGTCGCTTCCTATGAACAGATGCGTAAGTGTTCCATTTGGTTAAGTGGTAACGTATATTTCATTTTCATAGGCCAGATACATACAAACACTGTTGGCTAGGTGCTCCGAGAAGAAAAGTGTGCTTCAACCACAGAACTAACGATGGACTGAAGCGGCTTCCACAAGGCACATTTTCACTTTTTCAGTTACTGAACTAACTATAGATACTAATCAGAAGATTAAACGTATCACGAAGCCACTGGTTTATTTTAAGTTATAAGAGACTGTGATGTCTAGAAATAGAGCATCCCAGTTGGTAGGTCACAAGGACTGGAGACTTCTTTTGTGTTTACAGTGTATGGCATACAGTGTCTATCTAATTTGCGCAAAAATTGTACAGAGTTCGGTACCTTAGTGACTGTACACAGATACAAAAATATGCAGTTTGAAAGCAAGGTTGACAATTGCTTCAATGCGGGCATAGAGAAGTTTGCGTCTCTTATCAATACAATCTTTCATAAAAAGCATATTCAGTGACCAGATGGGAAAAAACAAAGGTATTTTTTATCATATGGATTGAGAAGAATACAACGCCATGATCAAGTTTTACTATTGAATGTTTCACCTACCATGTTTGACCTTCCTCAAGATTGTTGTCAATATAAGTATGTTGAATTAACTCATCACAGAATGTCAGTGCACTAGCCAATCGTTCAGTTCAACAGCGACTGCTTTTTTTGTCTGTAAGTAATTAGTTTAATGAGCCTACTTAGGAACAGTTCAGTCCAATCTATTCCAGTAAGATTCGTTTTTTGTTTACGACAGAAGGTAATCACCTCAGAGCTGATAATGTGTGGATAGGATACTAATGCTGTCACGCGCTATAAGCACAAATGACTCAGAGCTGATTTCTGAGGAAAATACATGTTTATATGCTGTCTATTTTTTTTATAAAATTTACCAACCATAGACACGCTTATTGGATGAAACAAAAGAAGCAATGACAAGTAGACAAAACGTTTGATAATTTCACTCAATGCAGACGAATGACAAAACAAATCGAATAACTATATCTTTTTTTCAGGTTGAGAAATCTTGACACCAGTTTTGCACATTCCAATATCGAGATATCAAGATGTCCCAAGGGGTGTCTCTGGGTTTCAGCGAGGAACAGGGTCTCGGCTAATGCGTACATAGGTAAGCTAATACACACAGAAATTGGTTAGCTCTTACGGATTGGGTGGACATGCTCGCTTTCACCCAATCGGTAGGTTAACACGTAATCGGTGAGCACCGTGCGCTTCGATGTGTTCGCACGACTCAAGTTACACATGAACAACACTTCTGTCTGCGAGTCCATAGGTGGCCACTCATTCTGATACAGGCCGCGGTGGTTGTCGTCGTCTGAATTGCCGGATAAGTCAGGCTAGCCCCATTTCAGATGCTAGAGTGGTGGCCGCCCGAGTAACAGTTAGAGGGCCGTCATAATACGTGAAAGCAGAACTGAGACGCCCAGGGTAATCTGTCGATTGCGATATCCAAGTCTGAGCAAATAGTGTTAGAAGTAGGTAGAAAATTGTCACAAGACCAATCTGCCTCTGGGGGATCTAGCAATGAGTCAGACGGCTCAAGTCGCCTCAAGTGAATAATGTAGGGGTCTGTTCGTCATTGTGCTTACAGAACAGTCCTACTGAGGGAAGATGCAATACAGATGGCCGCACTTTAGTTAAAATGGCTGATCTAGATAAGAGTAGACAGTGGACGTGGTTGACCAAATCTAAAAATTTCAATCGTTAGCTTATCACGAAATAACCAAACAATTCACAGTAGAAATAGACCACTGGTTGCACGCCATTTAACCACTTTGTTTCATCGATGGCTGACGAAAGGTATCTGATACAGATGCGAACAAATCACCAGTTTCTTTCGTACTAATCTCTCTGTTCTATGATGGCTACAGGCCCCATACATGTACAAGTCGTCATTGTTCCTACCCCGTTTAACGAATGCATAATTCTTTAATTTTTCCCTCGTACAAACTTGTAAGCTTAAATCCATATCATAGCGAATCCTACATATTACGCGTTCACTTATTTAGCCGGGATAAAAAAATTCGTTGCTGTTTGTCTCTGAATGGCGATCGCCCAAGTGATCAACAGTGTACATCAGCTATTCATCAGTCCATCATTTCTCATTTGCCTCTACGCCTAAATTTTACACGCCTTTCCACTGTTCCTCAAGCGTGAACTAACTGGATATTCGTGTACGACAACAGAATAAACAGCTCATTTCGAAGCGAATTCACACTGACAACGTGGCTCATCTTTTTTTATCAGGTCAAGTCAACAATACACTTAACGCTCCCCTCCCAAGAGGGGAATTTTCAGTTTTCCACATACATGTAGTTTCACCAACTGAGACACAAGTAACTGAACGTGTTAGAGTCACATAGTAATGAGAATACTCATGAATCCGGGGGGAAAGTTAATTAACAGACACAACGCGCGTCAGTTAAGAAACAAATTATTGATTCGCTTATGGTTTAAGCATTGCGTGACTACTAAGTTTATAAGTGACAGAACTCGGTGTGACAGTTTGGCACAGATCGATAACGTTTTTGACAGCATCTACTAGAAGGTAGAACTAATCATCAGTTACAGTCGGTTTAGAGTTTTCCTGCAGTATCCTCCAATCTATTCTACCCTGTACTAATATATCTCAGTAACTGTGTACTTACGTTTACCTATAGATTCTGACCTCATCTACGGACATATTTCAGTAGAACTCCTCCTTCATTGTAATTTATGTTTATTGATATAAACAGAGTAACTGTGGTACGTAGGAATTGCAACTAACTTGACAGTTAGTTCATGGGGTGATCTATAAAATTTGACTTACCACACATACGACACCCTTACAAGTGGGGATGAAACTTTTGTCAAGCCAAGGTCAACGGCCCTCGCACAGGTGCGCTACTGAAATTGAAAGCCACAGCTATGCACACACAAGAAACGTCTGACAGAAATCTTAGTTTGTAATCATCGAATCAAGTGGGGATCAGATACCCACATTAATTGTTTGCCAGAGAAGTCTACAGCACTACTGACGGGATGTAGGTTTTGGCAGCTGAACTATCTTGCTTTCAGTAAGCGTCCCCTTGATGTACTTTAACATCCCCTTCCCTTCATTCTCCAAGTATCTCTCCCGTAAATGTACCCATCGTGCCAAATGGACAATTTCGTCCAATCGGAGAAGCATTGATTTAATATACTGATACCAACCACCAAAGGACTCCGGTTCGCATGGCTTAGAAGATCATGCACATACGGCCTCTTCGGCAATAGTTTCTCCTTACCGAACCGTTTGTTTCACTTGAATGTTGAAACCTCAAGGTATTTATGCGACTCAATACCCCACAGTACGGTCAGTGGTAAACACTGAGCTCTTTAGCTGTGACTGGTAACTTACCTAGCAGAAAACTATACTGTAGCCCTGCAGTGGGGAATAGACTAGTCCCAGAGACACCTGACAAGTACACTTTAGTCATAGATAAAAACTGTACTGCCTGAGGGCAATTTTTTGATTAGTGCACTAGCAAGAATAAACCTGAAGGAAAACCAAGTGAGTTTATTAGACATTCTATCCTACAATTCGATATTTTTCGAGGGGTGATGGCATTTAAACTGATACTAAGCCTACTAGTGTGTACTTCGTTGGAACATATCACTAATGTTGAAAAGAGGCTTCTGTCATCTGGCTGACCCAGGGTATCTATTAATAACTGACTGAGATCTGTGATTTTTAGCTCTAGCAACCGGATGTTGACAAATATAAATGAGTATTCGTATAAGGATATCCGCACCAAATTTAGTACCAATGAAGTCAAACATTTTGGGCGTCGTGTTTAACATGCTACTGATAAATGGACTGAGAATCGATTACGACACTCCTGAGGAAGGTCACCTGAGGTGGTTGAAACGTAGAGTATTACAACTTGCTTGTAACGTTGTGTTATTCTCAATCCATTTATTAAGAATATTCGTATACCCCAAATTTTTACTACAGGGCGGACAAAAATCCGACCTGGGAAGAAACAAACGAAAATTGTCTTTCGAAATGTTATCTGGTAAATAACGGACTTTCATTCAAACGAGCACACATCCAACTGAAGTTAACTGGTGAAGTTGTTTAGAGGAAATTTTCACTGGCGAGCATTTGAAAAACAAACACACGTATGTAAATGATTTACTCAACCTGTCTAACTGTCTCATCGTTCAGTTCAAACGTTTAATCGCTGCGATACAACTTATCCTCGGAGTGTTCGTTTGGACTCCGATTTGACGTCTCCATAAATCAAACTGTCACAGAAGATGATAACCGACGTAACTTTTCCATGACAGAATTAGATCTTGCGAGTTTATGTGGGTAGTTTGACATGGGGACCAATACAGCAAGGCTGACCAGAGATTGGTTCATCAGCCTCTTCATCCTGGTCTAGCCAACCACTAAAATTTCCCAAATTTTACGAGTCATTCATGTGGCAGCAGTCTTTGTAGAGAACATCGTTTTGAGGACTGTCAGTTAAAAACCACAAGCACGCTTGTACGCAAAAATCAACCTCAACGAAGAACAACGTAGCCACGTTGACCAGATAATCACATGTGACAGATGGATCCATTCTGTACTTGCTGAACGTACACCACGGCAGCTGGAGACACATGTTGCTGAACACATTTGGAAATAGTATTGTATATCTGGGGCAGGTGACATTCGAAGTGTCATCACGAAGCATACAGAATATCTGTGGTGCCAATAGGTTTCCCATCACATACCACCTAATAACGAATCACGACTTGAGGTCTACTGAGGGTGCTGTCATCCGGACTGCCGTAGGTCGGATATCAATGACAAATTCTTACGTGAAAAAAACCGTTTCTGATTTTGCTACTCTTTAAAGCTTCCTTATAAAGCTTCCTTATAAGCTTCCTTATATACTGAAAGCTTCGAGAATTCAAGCCGTACATGTGACTGCCTGCTCATAAGTAGTATGGCTCAATGACTTATTTCTATCATACACAGATCTATTGCACACCGACATGGGAAGACTATTTTGCGGGCTTGTATCCAGTATGTAAAATTCATGATTTTTACTGATGATATCCAGAGACGGGACATTAAAATAGTCATGGGGTTCAAAATGTACTCGTGTCCGGAATATTTTCAGCATCAGGTTGGCCCTCAATATAAAGTAGACATCTAAGACGATAACTACGCCTGCCTCTCAAACACGGTCACACTCCTGGCTGTCCACCTGCATATCCTCTTTTAGAAGCGTCTCAAATGTGAAAGATGTGGACTTCAACCGGATTCGAGCCAGCAACCGAAACGGAATTCCCAAACGCAGCAAAGCCTCCATCAGCTAAGATACGAAGCCACTTTGTAAACTCAGAAATTTCTCATTTGGACTTAGTCCCCCAGCCGTTTCATTAGATTATACGAAATCTATCGAATGGCCTAGATGGTCGACTAACTCAGAGAGACTTTTCAAACAGCTTATACTGGAATCGACTAACACCACTGTTGAATGCTCGTGGCCTTCAGGTTTGCTGTTCCAGTCACCCGTTCGAATGCAACCGAACCCAGGATTTTTCCCATTTGGTTTTTCCCCGCCTAACAAACTTGTCACTTTACTTGTTAGTAATAGATTGTAGGGCTTACTGTCGGTTGCGCCCGAATAGGAATACAACACCTCTCTCTTTCTTAACCAGGAAGTGTATATCAAGTGGTCAGTCTCTCTTAAGTGTGATTTTCAAAAGAGCAAGTTCCTGTGTGGGTGGAACGCTTTTTCGCCCCAGGTGTGCTCACTGCTGACCGGATCATCTAATGCTATGACCACGACTGACTCACTTGAGATATTAGAAGCCCCTTTCCACTGAATCAACCTCAACTGACTTTGCCGTCCCCGAACGGATTCCTACAGAACTCACTAGGTTTTAATGTTGGTAGTTTTCCTGTTGAAAGTCGGTGTTGTTTTGTGATTACTTTCTACTTCTGTGCTGCTGGAAACGTTTTTCTTGGCAAGCTACCAATGCAAAAACAGACGATCTACCATCATCACACAGGCAGAAACGTTTAGCAGCTAAGAACTTGTGAAATGAGTTACCCAACCTGGCTAAAAACGTAGTTACTGCTTGAAAGCAGAAGATAACCAAAAACCAAGCAGGGGATCCAAGCATATAGTCCTCAGGTCAGGACCCTTGCTCTTAATTTTTGTGAATGTAACGTAAACTGAAGCGTTCTACTCTACAGTTTGTATCGATATACTAACTGCAGGAATCTTACACAAGCTGGCTTCAGCCATACTCAACGTTACTACGGAAAATGTTTTCGAACACTTTAATGTCTAAGGATCAAATTTTTTTGATCTACTGCACTTTATTTCCTTAAATGGCCATTACTCTTCTTTCTCAGTTCTGCACCAATTAACTAAAGTGTACAGTCGGGCACTAATTTGTTTTCCCTATCCAATGTCACTCGCTCAAATACCACCGTATAGCTGGCTTGTCTAAATGTTGTCAAACGACAGGTCTCTAAAATGGTCGGTGCATAAAAAATCTTACTACCTTTCATCTTGTGACAGAGGAGTTTCATTCACTAAAGTTCGACAACGAATACCGATGTTTGAGGGTGTATCTGTGTTAGTGGGTCGCTATTTGTTCAACTAGGAAAGTGGGTGCCTTCCATACCATATCATTCTGAAAGAGTGTATGAATCATCTTGTTGGCTATCGACCCATTCCTGGATACCAACGAACCACGTAACGATCACCAACAAGGATGGACATAAAAGGTGCGTTTGGCATTATCAATGGTTATACAAAACCACAAAAAGATGAATGAACTGTCATGTTGGTTGTCATCTTCAGCAAATAAAAGAAAGAACAGTAACATATTAGTCAGTCTAGGAAAGGATGTCAGAGAATATGTTGTCCTACGGGTCAAACCGTAGAATCACAGAGTTAGTGTTAGATACCGCTCGTCCATCCGAGTCATGCCCGCGGACGCAAGATGTTGTCCGTTGGAAAGGGAGTGTGCGTACGCTACTGGGCTGACGCAACATCACAGGACGGCTGGAACTCACTGATAGCCATTGAGCTGAACCATTACGGCATTGATGTCGCAGTGTTGAGGTTTGAAGACCAAGGTAAGCTTCGAGAAACAAGTGCTAATTACACCTTCTATTGAATAAGTTACTCGGCAGAAGGTGTTCGAGAGCACATTGTTTGTTTCACAGTGACTGGCCGCATCATTGATTTAATGATAACCGAACGACGCTACATCAACCCTTGAATCCTGTCTGTCCATCTGCAACTCCGTCGAAGTAAGTGTGTTACACTACTTAATGTATACAATCCGATTATGAGATTTGCGAATGACCACATCTACGATAACCTGTCCACCTCAATCCACTTGACACTGATAAGTTATAGACTGTTGTTCCTGGAGACTTCAACGAGCCAGTTTCGCGCTTCTTGACAGCTTGGTCGGAAGTTGTCGGACCCCAATACATGCCGCCGTCAAGGGGAACAGCTATCGTCTGATCCACCTATGTGCCACTCATAAACTGGTTATCACAAACACTGGTTTCCAGCTGGATACGAACGATACCGCGAGGTGGATCCACCCATGAAGCGGTCATCGCAAGCTGCTTAACTGTATGATCATGCGACACCTCGAAATTCAAGAAGTGCGCATCATGCGAGTGATGCGTAGCGCTGAATATAACACAGATCATCTTACTCACTCCTGAGTATACTCCATGGAACCCTCCTAGAGTTTCTGATTGCAGTAAATTCTGGAGTACTATTCTTCCGCCGAACAGGAAGGACTCTTATGAGGTTGACGGCGAGTCACGTCGTGTGAAGATGTCTCATCGTTATGGCTGTGGAATGTAGTTTGACCATCCATAATTTAAGAAGTACTTGACTTGAGGTGATAGTACCATCAACAATCGTGACTTATTTGATCAAAGCTGCAGTAATTATTAGGCGTGCTACAGCGTCCGTAAAAATACGCTTAGCTTCTTTCGAGCTTGGTAGATGCAACGTCCAATTCATCGTTTGTTTTATCTTGTACAGCAACCAAACGAGACAATGAGTCTGTTTGGTCAATTTTTGATGAAGGCGGGCTCAAAAGTGAAATCATAGCCAGGGCTAATTAGTGGTTCACCTTTGAGGGTATGCATTAGAATACCGCTCTTGCTATTAAACAATGACTAACAGTAGTTTACCGTCGGTCAGAAGTTAAACGTTTCTGCCATGAATCAATTTACGGAATTTCCGTACAACGTAAATTAAGGCCAATGTTTCTGTCTCAGTTTGGCTACAATTCCATTCTGTGGAAGTTATCCACCTGGAAGCGTGAGCAATAAATCTCCGTGATCCGTCCTGCAAGCGGTTTAGAATTACAGCTCCTACTTCTTATTTGGACGCATCTGCTGCTACAATATTGTAGAATTATGGGCCATAATGTGTTGACAATAATGGTGAAAATAATGATTATTGCATGGACACAAAAGCAGTGTGATTTCGATTACAACACTCCAGAGGAAGGCCCTCCGAGGTGGTTGAAATCTAGAGTATTACAACTTGTTCATAATGTTGTGTTATTCTCATTCCATTTACCAATACCATGTTAAACACAAAGCCCAAACTGTCTGACTTCATTCGTACTAAGTTTGGCGCGGATTTATTATAAAAGCAGTTTGATATTCATGTATCCAGTTCCATTCAAAATCGTGAAAAAATTAAATTATTCCATGAAATGCGTAACATATACATGTCAAGTAGAAATTTGCTGTGGTTATTAATCATATTTAACTATAGCTAAAATGTACCAACACTAGCGGGTGGTGAGATTTCACAAATAACTATAAGTTTTCCCAGATTGGCATACCGTTCACTAGAGCCTACAGTAAAACCTGAGTAACGAAATGTTTTTGAGGAAAATGAACGATTTTTCATGTGAGTATAAAAGCCAAATATTTTAATACACCTCGTGTGTTTGTTTAAATGGCTAAGCTGTTCTTCAACATTGTGGCTGACGACTCTATTATCATCCATGTAAGCGGAAGTAAATGACAATCCAGAAACCATTGTATTCATAATCTGTTGAGTTGTCCCCGGAACACACAGTTGACTCCAAATGATAACGGATTATAGCAACACACTCCTGTGTGTTTTGACTCATCGGCGACCTGAACCTGTAGGTAAGTTTCAGGGAAATCGATTTTCGAGAATATACTTCCACCACGGAGTTTTATGGAGAGGATACTGATGAGTTTCTTGTACATCATTTAAACCCGTGGGAAAATCCGCATAGATATGGAGTGATCCGTTTGAGTTTTTTTAGAACAACAATTGGTGCTGCTAACTCTGAATAGCTTTTGGGTTTAACGTGGCCTGTCAAATTTAGGCGATCGAGTTCTATAGTGACCTGATCAATGGCAACTTACGACACTGGTAGTTTGGACCGAAAAATGGTGTTTACGTCTTGTTTTAGATGTACTGTTGTTTTTCTCGTAATCCAAGACCAATTGAAAAAATGTGGTATATCTTGCTTGTAGCTGTGCGATGATTTGATGGAAAACCATAGAATGTTCAAGGTCATTGCATATATTCTCTTAGTTCAGATGATGCCCATAGCAGGCGACTTACAGAATTTGTGAATGAGACCGTCTCAAAGTTTCAACTCCCTATCCCCTGATTGTCGACTAGTTTGCGTGGGCAAGCTTTTATGATGTAAATCGATGCGGATAATTTGTGGCCGAAGAAATCGCGTAAATAATTTGCCAGTCCCGCAATTACAATCTGATCACCAGCAACATTGTAGACCAGGTTGTTTGTAGGTTAGGGCTCTGGACATCTTAAAGCCCCCCACGAACAACTTGTGACATTAGTAATGTCCGGAGTAAAATCAAATCAAAATATCGAGAGAATACAACTGTCAACGGTGAGCATAATTTGATGTTTAGGAACAAAATCTGTGAAGGCAACAGTAATGAGGGCGACATCAGATGGATTCAGTGTTTCCGTAAGGTCATTCTGCCTGAAAACCTGCCTGTTTATTACGCTAAAGTTAAGTTTGCTTTTATAATCTCCGATCACAGCGGTTACAAATTCGGTTTATATAAGGACAGTCTTTCACAAAACGTCAAAACTCATATTTCCAACGTGCAGTAGGAGACTTTGGATGACGGCTGAAAAGGCGAGAAAAAGAAACGCATAATTCTGAAACACTTGATGTTGACTACTGTCTTTGACTGTTCATATCAGACCTTCATATCGGAGTCAGTTTTTTACTAGTCTTCTTGTGGCACCTCTCTATGGTTGTCTGAACGGCGCACTGTGAGAAATCATCAGAATTTGAGAGTTTGCGGTGTCGGATTTCAGCATCAAACACTGAATGTAACATATTCACAAAAACCGGACATTTGAACCGATCCACTGTAGGTTTCTTCAGGTCGAACCGTTCGGCCCTCATATAGATTCCATCTGAATAGGGCACAAATTTTTTCGATTTTCATCTCTTGATTTCTAAACATTCTTACTAAACAAGCCTTGAATATTTGTGCGAAACACTGTAGTGTCTCTCTGAAACTTGTATTTGTCGACTACTGACGCAGAATCAAATTAGCTTACCTCTGTTGTTCGACAGCACCGAGTTTTCGCATCGGTAAGCTCAATTTGTCACTGTCTTTCGAAGCTGCGTAATCCATAGCGACTACACCTCCGAATCTCGTTTACCAAGATTCAAACAGTACTCTTGATTCTGTCTCATATCGAAATTCCGTGATGGCATTGGCGTGTTTAGCACTGATGGGTCCCACTGCTGAGATGCCAACATGTCAATGAGCCTATTCTGTGTCTAAATTACTTGCAAAATCTTCCATGTATTCTGCAAGACTTCGTTAAGATGAATACTTGTAGTCAATCCCGTCGCCACTGTTGTAGTTCTGAGTCACCAGAAAAACAGAAAGAACAACCAAAGTTCGAGCTTCATATCCGTGTATGTCCGAGTGACAACGTCGCGTGTCTCATACACTCGACTACATGGCTCGCAAGAGCGTGAACAGCAGTCAATCTCAGTGGTGGTCAATGTATTCAGCGAGCGATTGAACGTCTACTACACTGGTTCGAGGTAGGAAGTTCAGCGTAACCGGATCTAATTAGTTTGTCTTATTCAGTGTCAGGAAGGCGTTTGTTGACCAGAAAAGCAGTCATTGAAACCAGGATGTAGCACCACCCTTGAAAATTACAATAAATACCAAGAACAGAGTAAGATTACTAGTCTATGGACTTAGATGAATGGGAATCTAGCAGTGCTTTAAAAGCGCATCTAGTGACCTCAGAAAGGTGGCTGTTTCACTGGTTAGTAGCCATGTTAGCCTACTACCTTATCTTTTCATCAGCTTTGACGGTATGCTGTATGATGAATGTCTTGTTTGTTTTCCGGTCCAACTTTGGATTTTTGTTTTTATTTTTTATCTTCTCTAAAGCGCAATAATGTGCACTGTTATAATGAACTACCTCTCGTCTTATATGTTTAATGCTTTTCTTCTCAAATTAGATTGTATCAATGGTGAGATAAAGGTTTCAGTTCCTTACTAAAACGTACTATCTGCCTAATAGCTGGTCGACTCGACAATGGAAGACCCCATTCACACGCCTCCTTGTCCTGTTCTTTCGCGTTTACATTGGGTACGTGGTGTGTGAGTGAAACCACGATAGGTAAAGCGAAAGCCACTTGTGGTGAGTCGTATGCGCAGATGCCCTTTGACTTCAAACACAGTGACAGGCTAATCTTGAGCAGTTACTGTCATGCGTACAGTTTACCCGGTATAGGATAGATAAAGAGAAGACAACGAGCTTTTGTCGAGTGGTGTTACTGTGATCCACCTTATAGACTGCTGACAGTCTCATCTAAACGGCTCACCGTCTACAGGTTGTTTGACGTCAACGAAGTTTTTACTGGTATAATTTCCTTGTGGTTGCAGAAGCACTTTTAAATGCAATCGAAAGGTCAAAGTGCCAGCGGGTGACTATCTCTTATGAAGCTTGTATATTGTAAATTCTCTGATTCAGTTCGCCTAATAAAAGCTCTCTAAGAGGATTTAAAAGTTACGGAACTTAAAACTCTTTTGGATTTGATTATCTGTGGATTAATCAAGGAAGTAATCAATAGAGGGTCACGTGCTTTTAATCTTGTTGGCTTAACTTATCATGTCCATCTTTACTGTAGGGACATTCCTATTATTAGGCTTTTACACTGCAACCTCAAGCAAGGTGCATTAGGCGTTCTAGACAAATGGATTTCATTTAAAGACAAATGTTGTGACAAGGTAAACTTCATGCTCGCAACGAACTGTGAACTCGGTGCTATACTTGATCGCCTTGTTCAGCAGACCGCCCGGAAAGGATTGCTAACGTCAACTCCTGTCTGTAGCCTAAGTAGTTGGCAAGCCCTCAGTCACTTCAGTAAGTGAGAACCTCAACAATATTGGTTTTCGTTTCATTTAATCTTTAGAAAATGTGTTGATGTTTGTCTGTGCACCTTCATCACTCGTTACGATCTCATCACAACCAGAATTTGTCCATCTCATGTTTTCTTACCTGGTGACTTTCCTTCCGTTTTCTACACAGCTCGTAATGGCTGCTTGTCTGAGGTGCTGCTCGCGAATAAAAATCCTAGTCTTTTGGAATGACAAAACCCTTATATTCTTCCACAATATTATTTACATGTTCGGTTGTCCATACAGGTGGATAAACAGACAGCCATGAAACAAGCCACGGAGATAGTAACACTCTAACCATCCTCAGTGGATTCACAGCATTTGTCTTTTAACCTAGCAGCTCCGGTCACTCGGACTGTTGGTTTCTTCCAAACGTTTATGTAGAAAATACATTGCCTTACTTAAACTCGCCGTCAACTGGCAGTGCTACCACACTGGGAGGCTGAAGGACTAGTTGCCACTATACATTAGTATTATTTGTAAGTTGTAAGTTTGATATTACTATAATTGCAGTTGTTATTTTTAGATGAGATCTAATTATGAAAAATCAAAGCTTCGGCTGGATTCGAACCAGTGACATAAACACCATGCCTCAACGCGGCAAGCGCCCTACCAGGTGAGCTACGAAGCCACGACAGAGGCTGGGAAATTTCACATGTGGACTCGGTTGCCCACCTGTCCCACTGTCTCATATAGAATCCACCAGATGATGCAAGAGATCAACTGCCCCAGCAGGATTTCCCAACCACTTCATGCTGGTATCCACCAACGCCACTGTTGAACATAGAAATTGTATTATTGCCACATTACTCATTAGTAATACAATCCCCATGTACAACAGTGGCGCTGGTGGATTCCAGCGTGAACTGTTCAAGGAACCCTGACGGGGCAGTCGACTTCTTGGATCATTTGGTGGATTCCATATGAGACAGTGGGACAGGTGGGCAACCGAGTCCACATGTGAAATTTCCAAGCCTCTGTCGTGGCTTCGTAGCTCACCTGGTAGGGCGCTTGCCGCGTTGAGGCATGGTGTTTCTGTCATGTGTTCGAATCCAGTCGAAGCCATGACTTTTCACAACTGGGTGTCATCTAAAACCATAAATCTGCCACACTACTAATTAGCAACTTTAGAAATGTTCGAAAGAACGGGATGTGTTTACGTAGGATGTTAGTAACATCAGAACTACCTATTGTCAGGATGCGGATGGAACAAAAACGTGTTGTTTCTCATCTTTGACCTTTACCATTCAGAATGGAGTTCAGAAACGCTGCCCTGTCCATTCTTACCTGATCACCATTGCACTGGACGACTTCGTAGTTTCAGACTACATGACTATGAAGATGCACCCATGTACATTACTTCCAGTACGTAAGTGATACTGATTTGATCTATGGTGCGTCAAGAGCAGACTGGAACATGGATTCAAACTTTCGGCTTTTCAATTTGGTATGAAGTTTTAATTTGGTATGTGAAAGATATTGTTGGAAGGCTAGCAACAGCCTACATTTTTATACTGTTCTGATGGTGAGTCATTGTGGGCAATCGAAAGGTTCACTAAAGTTTGCAACTTTGTTACCTCAGGTGAGTCGTTTGATGAACTCGAATGCAGTGTCAGCAAAACAAGGACAACATCATCTTGGATGTTGGCATGTTTCTCTTTAAATGACTGTGTGCAGAACTATTTGGTGAACAGTCACCTTGTATAGCTGTACAACCTGATCAAACAAAATGATAGTTGCCCACAAAGTACCTGGTATAGATCACTGGTGATCCCCAAGCGTCAGCTGAGTGTGGTAGAAACACATTATCAGCAAAGAAAATGCTCAGTGTAGTGTTTTATTCGAGAAGATCCCACACTTCTGACCACCAAACATCATGAATTCAACCGACAGTCTTCAGTTATTCGAATATATCTGACGTATGCCAACCCATCGTTTGTCATTTCGCACTCTGCTCGCGTGCAGTTGAGTAGGTCCTCCCTAGTCAGTTGGCTCTCTTTCATACGTTCTATGCACAAGCTTTTATTGTGGTTGTTGTGAAGCCAACGTCAAATGAATGTAAACGGTTGGTATTTTAACTGTAGATAATTCTCCAAAGATCTTTTTTATGCAAATGATTCCTTAACCCTCATCCAAACCGATCGTGGAATTATAGACGGAGGTCGAAATATCGACCGAAGCCGGTAGTTACTTGAAGGGACGGTTGTGCGTTGGTCAGCAAGTGGCTCGTTTCTGAATCACCCGATCCAAGATGTACTTATTTTTCTTTTTCAGCTGTCTTCTCTTCTTACCGGTCTTTCTTCAGGTGTAACTCTTTTTCACTAGACAATATACAGTTTTGACCATTAACTTTCTGAGCGTCACCTAATTTAGCTACCGTTATCAAGTCACTTAGTGTGGCAACTGTTTTAGGCGAAGAGATAAGAATGTGTTTTTTCCAGGACTGGCGCCATTTGTTTATAACAAACATCTTATCACTTCAGTTATCACTTTACTGCCGCAAGAGTTCTTGCACGTTGGTTCGTACAGTGCCTTTGTGTTTAATGCCCATGGCACTCGCAGTGAGATCACCCAAACACAGTTCCAAATGTTGGGTCATTTTGCGTCTCATTTCAATCAAGTTCATGCACTCCTAATCTTTTATCATACGCGCCACAACTAGTGGGAGAAAAAGAATATGATTCAATTCATGGTTATTTAAACATTCTTAAGTAAACCTATTCCAATTTCCTTCGTACAATAAAAACACTAGTAGATGAGTGTGCGGACAAGGAGATATGCAACAACACTGTTCTGGAGAACGTCTTCCGCTTAATAACGTCATTGCAATGACTTCATATTCCCTTCGAAAGCACTGGAGCCCATAATCACCTCAAGTCTGATGGATAAGAGCCGGCCAGTGACTCACGGATAGTGGGTTCAATTCCTCAATGTGGGTGATGCTGATTAACTCTAGCCACCAAGTTGAAAGTTGGTTCGCAACCTTTCTGGTGGACGTGATAGATGTTCGTTGTTTTACAAGTCAGTCGTATACGAGTCTTTGATTTTAGCACTTCAGACAAGAAAACGCATCAATAAGAGAAAGAAAAACATCGCCGTTACATAGGTTATATATTTTTCGTGCTTTCCGAGCTCATTTATTTCCGAAGAACCATGTAGATTGTCCAATACTTGCCTGAGTATGACAAAATTATTCAAAAACCAATTGTTGCACTCTGTCGTGTGCATCTGCACTAGTAAAATGTAAGATCGAGGTTAACCGGGTTCGCATATCTACAGACTGTTATGACAGACAAACAAATTTCGAGCACATCCTGTTAGCACTACTGTAATCTTGCGTAACAGTCTAATTGTATCTACACTTACGTAATTGTTATAACTGTAAGTTGCCCTGAAAATCTACCCTTTGGTTTATTGGATCATTTTTCTAAGTTGTTTGATCAAATCAAAGTTACTGGCTTCGTATACAACTGCATTCTGTGCACATGGTCTTACCATTTCACTTGTTTTGTTGTAAGACAACCTGAAAACTCAGGTGGCTAAAGCAGAATTGAGGGAGATTCCATATGTGTTGCGCAACCAAACTGCAAAGATAGAGGTACAGGGTAGATTGTGTTTTCACAAGGAAGAGTGGTCCGAACCTGTTATTTATTTTCCCTCGTATATAAGTTTTCTAGAATCACAAGTTCGATTCTTATTGTGTTCAACAAGAGCATTAATATTCGTGTTCTTCGTTGTCAAACCATTTTAATTCAGAGTAGATTTAGGTCCGTTTCAGAGTCATCAGACAGAGAAGGTTAATAACAGATAGTCAGGTAAACAACCTTCCTGTTACGAAGCCGAAAGGCTGGTGTTTACTGCACCAGTTTCTTTTTGAGACGCGACTGTTGAGACATAGTTGTTGATTCGGTGTACTTCCAACAGACCAATCGGTCAATAAGGTTGTATCGAACAGCCCTCTGGAAAACTTTACAAAAACGAGTAAGCTTTTTAATCTGAAAAAGATGTTGTTGATTGTTTTTCAAACGACGTTCTCCTCTCAGTAAATTAAAAATGGTTTAAGAACACTGCCCCAGCCCTTGTTCAAAATCACCCCGCTGGGAGTGGCTGCATTAATCAATAATTATCAGTACACAAAAACAACATGACCAGTTTGCAAGTGGGAATCGATTTCTGATTAGTGAACACATACATACACACGCAAGCTGACAGTGGGTTAGTCATGGAAACCATGAGCTCCAACCTCATTTACATAAACGTCGGTTTACTGGGATCTAATTAACAGGAGAGTCAAGGGAACATCTAATTTAATATACCCGTGGAAAAGTAGTCTTAAAATTCCTTCTCAAACTT
This sequence comes from Paragonimus heterotremus, assembly GCA_013368495.1. Taxonomy (NCBI): domain Eukaryota; kingdom Metazoa; phylum Platyhelminthes; class Trematoda; order Plagiorchiida; family Troglotrematidae; genus Paragonimus; species Paragonimus heterotremus. The sequence goes on along the minus strand of LUCH01000344.1, from coordinate 148,356 downwards.
TTAACAGTCTCGAGTTTTCGTGTTCTGACTGTTTTGTTCAAACTTCTGAAGGGAACTAACTGTTTCAAGTCTCGAATTTATTATAGTCATTACCGAACTCGGTGGCGAATCGAAAATACACTTTTAGGTTCGAGCTTAGATAGACGCTTATTTATGCAACAAACCTGCATTTGAGACAACATTTAAAAAGTGATATACACAAGAAAAGACAATTTACTCATGATCTTGCCCAGATGTAATTATTATGTAGAGTAGGAGCATCATCAGAGAGATTAACTCATTTTCTGACAGCAAATAACAAAAGACATTCAGCAATTTCATCTTTGTATGGTGGTTATATAGGAAAATATTTAACAGACAAAGGGTGCTTAGTTCATCAATTTGAATGGAGTAATTATTTTGGGGGAAGAAAACATCGAAGGGCTTCATAGACTATAAGCATAGACTAACAGTAGCATCTTGTTTCATCTCTACTTCGAAGAATTTTTTCCAGTGCATCCAGATTCATCCGATGGGCTTCTGTTCACCTAAGAGATATGAGTGTAACCTCTTTCATTGGGCTGATAGTAGACACCAAGAACAGAGTTAAATTACGAAATAAGCAATGTATTGAGTAAACAGAAATTTGAAAGTGTTTTAAAACGGTCTCCAGAAGCTGTTTCAGTGGTTTCTAAACCTTGTAAGAAAGTCGCGAGACAGGGCCAGCAACACGTTTTCCGTTGTGTTCGTCGACCATTATCAGTCACTATCATAGAGGACTGTTGTACAAAACTTACGTTAAAGATGGGCGTGATGAATGAGTCACCGCGATGTCGAACTTTGAATGGGTATAAATCGTGAATTTCAAGTCAAGACTTGTACGCGGTATTCCATAAGCATGTGTGTGAAGGTCGCTCGTTGAACACGCTGACCAGGGAGCATGTCTTTCTCGAATCCGAAATAGACGACTTGGTTAGCATATCCAACTAACGGTCTTGTATAAGCCCCGTAAAGTGCTTGAAAAGGTTTCTTGTATTGTTTGACCATCAAAAAACCTTTACTGTTAGCTATCTCGGGATGATTGATGGAAGATAAGTTATACAACATCCGGACATCAAGATCTTTTTGTGATATTCACCATATTGGGTGCACTATAAATCACGAAGACGTTGTCTGGATCCGTACAAAGTAATACATAGGCAAATTTACCATCACATAAGACAGAAGTGAGTCCACTCGTCCGACTAGCGCTTACTGTCGTCAAGATCAATGTGCAGCGTACTGAGATCACTAGCATTCCAAATTTTCCGTTTATTAGCGTAGACAGCAGCATTACCGAAACTGTTGTTCACAAAGTCGTTTAAATGAGTAAGAAATTATAGACGACTGACCATGTATTCTTGAGGAATTTCCTCAGAAATCAACGATGGGAATGAAAGGTTAGAGGTGGTCTTAACTCTAATAGTTATACTGTCAAGAAAAAAATTAGTCGAATGAAAAATATTTTCTTGGATTCCATAGAGTTAGAGCCTTGTTTAAGAGAACCCCTTTCGGTACAGTCGGTTTCCTTGGCGAAATCAAAGAGGATCATATCTGTGATGAGGTCGTTATTTTTGGTCCCCTTCAAGCAATCCATAAAGAAAGACAAATTTGTTGTTGCCTGAACTGATCACCCAGAATAAGAGATCTTCAACGTTTAGTGCAAAAAAGTCGTCACTAAGAAGTGGTTGTCGAAAGTTTGCGAAGATAAGGTTGGTGCCTGTTCGGCATTACAAGATTTTGGGCCACCAAATAGTACTTCACGAATGCCTCGACGACCACTTAGAGGTCGGAAGATTTCTATCCGTCAGTCGGTCGCAGAGAAGGAGCTGAAGACTTGTTTTTTTTTCAAGCGATCCATGTATTTATATAAAAGGAACATGTTCGTGCAAGCTTTCAGTAGGACTTTTTCTTGCACAAGCTTAGTCTGTTCGTAGACTTCTTGCCTTCATCTATTTCAGACAGTGCGAAAAGCGTTCAGGTAAGTTTATGCTCGATGAACAAATGGAAATGGCCACTAAGGAGACGACATAGATAAACGAAAAGAGAAATTACACAGTTTGCATGGCACGAATAGATTGTCCGCTTTTTAAACTGCTTTTTATAGCAGGTCATATTTCGGGTCCACAGAATCACAGTCAAGAAGAAGTAATCCAAGATAGTTTCTCAGTTAATTAAGATCAGACCAAAATGAAGTTTCGAACTGTGATCTGTGTTTGCATCACCCGCTAGAAGATAAGGTCAAAAGCCAGTAATGAGTGGTCACTGTTCAAATGATGGCTTAGTGACCACTCTGTCCACTAGATGACAACCTGGTACTTAGGTCAAGCGTAGAGTGGATCAGACCCGAACGATGCCGCGTCGAGGTAACGGCGAACTGTGTCCACACTTTTCATCACGGCAGCATCAACAAAGAAGACACGAATCCGTTTCCAGTCTCAATGAGGTACTGGTGACCTTGTTTACGTGGGATACATTGAAATCATTTACACTAAGTAAATGAGAAAGAGGTTGAATTCCTAAGAAGTCTTCTACGTTTACACGACCAACGTCATTGTCATATGTATTTCTTGTGGCTGAACGATAAGTAGTCCACAGTTACAGTGTGTCGTGGTCGCGTCTTGCTAGTCCAGGCCTTGGAGCAGCACGCTTATCGCGGACTGAAATTCCTCGATGGCTGTGGGTGTCAGGAGATTGTGATTAGGGGAGATCGCATAGCCATGATATGTGCTTTCGTTTAGCTTGCTGATCATGCCACTCCCTGTCTTGTGAGTAATGATAAAGAGAAATGACTGTCAGGTTGCGATTGGCGGATTTCGCAGGCAGTGTTTTTCCAAGCACTGCATTAGAACTAAGCACAGTAGAAGTCTGAGGGATTTTGCTGGACTAAGTCCGCTGCCTGGCTGCAGATACAAGGTTTGCGGCATCAAACGAGAAAGTAATTACTAATGTTTACATGTTTGTTTCAGCTTAAAATGTGCCGTAGGGAATCGGTCCATTTAAAGCAATTCTGCTCTCTTTGAGAGTTTTCTGTTTCACCTCTGATTTCACATTCTTTGTTTGTGTAGTTGAACGGACCACTGTCATGACGGTGGTGGGAACAACATGGAGGGCGAAGGTTACGTGCTCGTTTCGGAGACCAACTCCATTTCATAAAAGTCGCTGTTGCTCACCCGTCGTACTCTTTATGGAAGAAACATAGAGGCATAGGACTAAGAAGAGCCACGCATTTACAGCTGCAGGTTTTCTGATCCCGATCACTTTTTGTGATGCACGCATGACGAACGAAGTTCAAAGCGGTACTGTCGTTATACCTGCAGCTCATGCAGACAAAAAAGATATTTGAGGACATCAGCTGCTCGTACTGGTCTTTGCTGAGCTTAGTGGATTATAAATGGCACCCTTTCTGATAAGTTTAGCACAACATACCGTTTCGCACGGGTATTTTACGCCCGTAACGACCACAGAGACTCGCTGTCTTGGTGAATATCATCTGAAATTCAACATTGCTAGATCGGGCGCAAGTCACTGTCACTAAAGGAAAACACGATGCGCAACCTAAACGGTATTCGGTAAAACAAAACTTCATACGACAACAAATACCAGTAATCATGCATGGCGTTTGATACACGAGACGCTCATTGTTAACAATGATTACAGAGGTCATATTTGCTTGTTTTACTTTGGCAACTGATGACAGTAAATCGAAATGTCAACATCTCGCGATGCGTCTTCTCTTTGTTTTGACTAAAAAGATATTTGAGTCAGATTTGGAATTCCCGGCGCATGTATGCACCGTGATACAGAAACACAAATTTAAGACGCTTTTTAGACCTAATATTTAGTACACACACACGGTTTGCAGCATCTGGTTCGGACCAGCCTGTCAAAGGGAGCCTGCGCCTAACCATCACCACAAGTGGCATGAGCTGCACCACACGTGACTCCACTTACACACTACGTATTCAATATGTGAATGAGGTCTTTGTGTACAGCCGGCCATTGATACCTAGCCGAATGAATATCTCTCGAGAACTGAAAAGTGACTTCAATAATAAGATCTAAAGTAGGAAGAAAAAATGTTAGAAATCTGACGCAATAAACATTCCATTAGAGGAGTACACGTTAGTTCACTCTAGAGAGAATAGAGACTAAAGCCAAAGTGTAAGGTTAGACTAGAAGAAAACAGACAAAACACTCACTAGACAGTACACCAACAAATCCGAGAAAAAAGAAAGGTAGAAGGACAAAGACATCTAGGCTTCTGAAAAAGGGAGCTGGTGAGTTCCAAACGACGGAAGTCAATGACTGATGTAAGCTTGAAAAGTGGATATAACTGACATAACCTACCTGAGCCTAGCGTAATCGTCGCCCCTTCGCCGACGATGTATTATGAGTACGATGGTGACCTACTAATCCAAGGCGGCCAGCTCATTCGCGGCTGTACATATCGCAACGCCATATAATCATGTTACCACAACCTATGGAACCGATGGTCTCCTTGCGTACCACCAACTTCTGTTCACGGCTCCGCAGTATCTACTCACTGTACCTGCGCACTCTAGTCCAAATCGTGTTCTTAGAGGCATATTCATGTAGTCAAGCAAATGGTGATGATCACTTCGTGGATGAGGCAACGTCGCGATATCGTTCACATCCTGCTGCAGTCGAGTTTGTGTTACTGCTAAACCTTGGTAGCACATAGGTGGAGCTGATGATCACCATTCTAGTTGACTGAACCAATGCCGTAGAGTCTGAGGACTCCTGGCGAGGCTACCGAGTCGCACCCGACCTGAACGTTCAAGTCACCCAAACACAAACAGTCGATCAGTCATCAGCACCCACCGGATTGTGACGGACATTTGATCATAGAACCGATCCATTGTATCATCTGTGTGACACATAGTTGGACCATGAACATTACAAAAATGTAGCATACTTATCTCGACCAAGTCGTAGGCGCATGGATAGGATTTGAGGGCTGATGCCATGCGGTTCGTCTATCATCAAAGCATTGATGTGATCAGCGACTGTGAAACAAACACTACGCTCCCGAGCACTGTTTACCAAATAACCTGTACCACAGAAGGTGTATTCAGCACCTGCTTCCCGTAACTTACCTTGGTCCGCAAGCCTTGTCTCACTCAAGGCTGCTACGTCGATACCATAGCGACGCAGTTCCATCGCGACCAGTGCAGTGCGCCGTTCTGGCAGTCCACTGGAGCTGCATCGATCCAGCAACGTGCACATATTCCGTGTTCCAATGGAAAGTACCTTGCGTCTCTGGTCGTGTCAAAGGTTGCCCTTCGGGTTACTGAAACTTAAGTGAGCATCATCTGCTGGGGGATTAATGTCAGGAGGACAGTATGAGGGTGAGTGATTGGCAGTAGCATATTTTTGCCTATCCACCCTGCCAAGTGCAGCAGATAGGAAGAACAGGTTTATCCTGCTCGACGGCCGATGCAGTATGGTATTTGGTTTATGTTGTTAAGTCATGGTTTGGGAATAGTTGGTCATCAACGTACTCATAGTGCACCGTCGGCGAAGAGACAACGAGTACGCTAGGCTCAGGTAGGTCTTATCAGCGTATCCATTCTACTTTTAATTATTACATCGACCAATATTATGGTCGTTTGACAACTAATCCACTCTTCTTTTCAGAAACCTGAGTGTCTGTAGTCATCTACCCATTCTTTTCTTGAGCTTTGTTGGTGTATTGAGTGATGAATCGTCTGTCTGATCTTTTCGTAGTTCAAATTTGAGTTTTGTTTTTCAAATTTATCCTCTCTGGAATTCACTAGCATGCACTCGTATACTGAAATGCTTCTTGTATTACATTTCACACATCTTTCTCCCTGATATAGATCTTGCCATTACAGTCTCTCTGTGTGTTTATTTTCCGTGAGATAAAGATTTCCTTTCTGTGCTAGTCATTCAGTTGGCTAACCAGCATTGGCCAGCTGGACACAAAGGCCTCACTCACACACCTACTGGTCTTATTCCTTCGGGTTTACACCGGAAACGTGGTGTGTGAGTGGAACCACAAGTGGTGCAGCGCAAGCCACTTGGGGTGATGGTTTAAAGCGCAAGTGTCTTTTGGCTTCGGTCACTGTGACAGGCTAATCCGTTTCGGATGCGACCAATCATGGCATCCGTTTTACTCTACAAAAAGTTTAGGTTGATGATACTTGAAACGTCTTTTTCTCTTCGCAAGTATGAAAGCAAAGGGAGTTAGTTGATAATACATTATTTAATTCTTGACAAACTGCTGTGCTTCTTTAGGCGTGCATATCAAAAACTACTCATTTGGCAAGTTTGACGGTCCTGTGAGGCACAAACCAGACCCAGAACCTCTTGTCCATACCGAATGTTGTGGACAACACTAAATATGGTTGACCCAAACACTGACTGCTTCACACTGAACACTGGAATCTGTAACGTACTAAACAGTGATAAGCAGTGTAACACTACATATTCTGATGATGGGATTGATCAGACGATAATGAATTAGTTGATACACCTCATCTTTATAAAGAAAAGACATAAGACGTGGGAAGTGTTTCTGTTAAATGTCGTAGTAAAGGGTTTGGGGTGACCATTTGCATCGCCATGAATGCAACACATCGTAACTATGCACGACTAAAAGCCAACCGAGGTCACGGAGTACATCACGAAGCATATCGTTGTAGATGCACATAGGAACTGGGAGTCTTTGATGTCCATTACACGTCGTCTTTTCATGGGGCAACAACTGAGTGATCCTACAATTGTATCTCGCATTTTGTTCAGAACGTCACAATGCCGAAGGCTGAAATTTGTTTTTGGTGGTTGCTGATCCTAAGTTGAAATCAGTGTTGTGTGTACTGTTAGCCAGTTTACTTGTGAGCCAACGTTTTGCAAGGTGGTAAAACCAGGAGAAAGAGTTCTTCCGAAGTTGAGATTCCAGTGACAACCCCGTAACATGACAAATCACGGACGAAATGTCCAGTAAGACATATACATGACCTACGCAATTAAAAAACGAAATGACACCAACTACATGGCAGTACGATACATTACAGCATGGATATTCGAATGTTCGTTGTGTTTAGCATTAAGGTTGTACACGAGGGAACACTATCAGTATGTAAGTGCAGGACTGTATAGGTTTGTGCGTAGAGGTTGGAGGAGTTCGATGAACGTCTGCTTCTATCTATAAACATGAGCGAACCATCTGACTTAAATTTTGATTGGTTACCCCCATTGTTTTTTGAACTGTTGGCCTGAAATCTGATTGGTAGCACTCAACCCTGTTGTTGAGTCTACGTAGGCAGCTGTATTTAGAGTTTTTGCTACCGTGGTATTGACAGTGAGCTTGACCTTGGCACACTGTTTAATTCAACCTTATTTGATTTATCACACTGCCATTTAAACGGTCTGCTGTATGCACTCGTATGCCACTTTCTTGCACAGAGGGGACACCAGATAATCAAGGGGATGAGGAAGTAGTCATTTTGAAACATTGTAAAGGAAATTATTATGAGTAAGTTGTTCAGCGAGCTGTGCACAGGTTCGAGGCTAGAAGCTCAAATCACCAGGATCAGGCCAGTTTGTCTGTTTCAATATCCAGCAGTTTTCTACTGACCTGAAAGGCAGTCACTGAAAACAAGGTGTAGCACAGCTCTTGAGGTTTAAAGAAAGTGCCTAGAACAGAGTGGAAACCTAATGATACTTTGAAGGGTTCCCTAGAAGAGCAGCTAACAATCTTTGGTGGAAGGTCGTTCCAGTGTTTGATAACCCTATAAGGAAAGAACTGTTGCCTAAAGAAGGTCCGAGGTCGACGGTTGTAGAGCTTCTTGTTGTGACCTCTTTGACCGTTTCTAGTTACTGGAGTAAAGAACTGCTGCACGAGTCCTGCTCTGAAGAAAAGGTATGTAAGAATTAAGTAACTGCAGAGTTTTTTGAAGCTCAAATGGATAAAGATAAATAATATCAAAACAAGACTTGTAGAAGTAGTGCCGCTAACTGGTGTCCATTTTCCTGGCTACTCGCTGGACACGTCCAGTAGTGAGTATGTCCATCTTCAAACTGGTATATACTATCTGACCAGCATTTTCAAACAGTGGTCTTATATGGACCCCGTAGAGCGACTGAAAAGCGTACCTGTCAATTCGGGGAAAGGCTCTTTTTATCATCCCAAAAGTCCCAAATCCCTTTTTGGCAGCCGTCTGGGGGTGATAAGAAAAGGATAAACCGGTCGGCAGCTAAATCCCTTGGTCTTCTTCAACGTCATCTTTCGCAATATCTATTACACTTTATGCACCATGTGTCACGAATAGGTTCCAAGAGTCTCCTTCGAGCGACACATGTGAACACTTGCTGTCGTTTAGAGAGATACTCCAGTCATCTGACCAGCACTTAATCCGATCAACGTCAATGTGTGAAACCCTGGGATCACAAGCATTTCAGATTTTTAAATCATCGCCATAAAGGTGGACTTTGCAGAAAACGAGGTCGGGAAGGTCATTGATGTAGATTAGAAAAAACAACTAACCCAGTAAAGATCCTTCAGAAACTTCAGCGGAGATCAGAGGGGGAGTAAAAAGGTCCGATCCGGTTTCAACCCTGAAAGTTCTATTGACAACAAACGATGTAATCCAGCGGAGAACCTTTCATTGGATGCCATAAGCTTCTTGTTTATATACAAGAGGACCGCGTTGGACACGGTCGAAGGCTTTGACAAAGTCTATCAGGTTATCGATGAAGAGTAACACGTTGACTCTGCGTGACCGTTTAGGAAGAAAGTCATGCTGAGTAGAGGAGAAAAGGCTGTTTGATAAGAAGATGCTTTGTAACAATATAGAAACTGTTGTGCATGCAATTTAAACTTTCCGCCAATGTTCACTTCCTTGTTATCTATTTCAGGTCGTCCACCTACGTATTATTCAGTGTTCCACACGACATGAATGTCCCTAGAACTGTGACATTTGATTCCCCTTGGACTGACTTGTTTGATCGATTTGAAAACCCTTTTTCAGAGACATTGATTCTAGTGTTGCACTTAGTGTTGTGCGGACCACCGCTTCTTCTCTGTATCACCAATACACTGGTTGTGATTTTTCGTTACGTCTTTTCCCTAGTTTTGGATTGCTTCGGTACTGTCTGTGATCACTGTCCTGTGTATAAACTACATTTGTCGTCCGGTTACAGCTTCTGGAATGTATTCGTATTCGTGAACATTTGTTCACAGGCTCCCAAATGTGTTGGAGATTCATTACAGATTGGCAGAGCTCAAATGAAATTGTAGAAAATAATAAAAGATCCTCTATTTTTTACAGAACAAATTCATCTGTCTTTTGATTTTGTGATCAAGGCCATCCAAACCCCAGCCAACCCTAAACAAAGGTAGTTGCAGTCCTCCATTATGAGCTTTCTCTGACTGGAGGAGCTAAGTTACGTACACACAGTGGTAACATATGGTAATATTGATCAAATTGTAGGTTAGAATGCTGAATGCCAATAGCCCAGTGAAGAAGCAAATTAGTCAGATGAAACGTTTCTCAATTATAACTTGAACGTACTTAAGTGAAGTCCAGCCAACCTTTCCATACGTTTTATCATCCAACATCAGGCTTTCTGTTTCGAAACAAACCTGTACATAGGCACAGTCAATATGAAAAAAATGGACCATGAAATGGACAGACTGTTAAGAAGACAGCTCCAATCAAGATTAACTGTGAAGCACTTTCCAATTTTCTACTCAACACCGAGTTGGTTAAGAGTTTCAAGACCTTACTCAATCGGCAAAATTCCATATACTCCTGATCTACTCTCAGAAGCCATTATATGCACATAAGTGTTTAAATGTTTTATCGTGAATGTAATTGTGTTCCACATGAATATGGCTGCATTCCTGTAGATCATTGTACATTTTCATGCATTATGGATCGTATTGCCATATCAATACAAGGACAGCCGCTGCAGAACAAAGACCGTTCCTATTGACCGAAACATTGGGAAGACTTGTAGGACGAGAAGTTGGTAATTCGTTTCAAATTCATTAACCACTCAATTAGAGCTAGTAGAGTTTACAAAAGCTTCACAGAACAAAAGTAAATAAGTGAACCAAATAAGTTGGTTTTCCGCTATTTCACAAGTCACCCAACGACTACCTTCGAGATTGTTCGAAGTAATACCTTCATTTGACACCACAGCGCTGTTCATCTCTATGGACCTTACTCTGGCCAAAGGAACGCTGCTGAGAATGCTAGAGGAAAAAGCTCGACTGAACGAGTCCTTGTAACAGGCAAACATGCAATCTCATGAGGTTATGTTTGTCAACCTAATTCAAATCTAATGGTCAAATCTATGAACGACTTAAAAGAACACTACTTCCGGATTCATCACCGAGGCGGCCATACAGAAGTTAGGAAATATCGCGCCACCGAGGATCAGGCCAAAATTATCGATACCATGTGTCAATGATACATTCGTAATCCGTAAACGCTCAATGATAGAAAACACATGGACCACTCAACAACATTTTCAACGTTTTCATTTATCGTCGGGATTGAAACAAATCGGCCGAAAACCTGCTGAAATACTGGAGATCTCAGTTTACCGAAAAGAAGCACACACGGATCAACTCCTCAGTTTTCAAAGCAGCCACCCACTCTGCCACATAACGGGCTGCATTCGAACTCTATTTAAGAGAACCGAAACACATTACAGTACCGTGGAACTCCGAAAGAAGGAGGAAAAGTGATTGTACGGAGTGTGTCTTCGCAACAGATCTCCACGAAATTTCATCACATGGATTTTGTTGCAAAAAGGAGATTCAAGTTCTACGGGACCATCAACGAAACGGATCATACTGCCATAAATCAAAACCGTTTTAGGACTTATCGAAAAACTTTTAAAACCACAAAGCATCACGTTAGCGCACAAGTCAACGGCAACATTACAAAGAGTGCTATCAAAATCAAAGGAACAATTCAAACTCGCTGATGAAAGAAACGTTATATACGAAGACTAATTTAATAACTGTGTACAACATTATGTCCGCCAAACCGTGCGAAGGTTTCCAACAGGAATTCATGAACACGAATTAGCTATCCACAGACACGGCTAATTTTATTTAGTCACCATCCGTGAGAATCAGAATGGATACAACTTCAACTTGAGTAACGTAGAAGTCTTTACCCATGCAAGCAACGGACACAAGAGTACTTCTTGAGGTTCGGATCAATAAACCGACTTCTCGAGGTGGACAGTATTGATAAATCAATGCGAACCAAGGACTACAGAATATACGGACGCTTTTAAGTTTGAATGCTGGCAAACTCAAATGGAACAATTTGAACGGATCAGACCAGTGATGAAAACCGGACAATCGACTAGAATTCCAACAATGAAGGAAACACTCACCCAGTCAAAAAACAAGGAAGCGTAATTACAACGCCATCTGTATGTCAGCGAGACTTACAGTTGGGTAAAAGTGAACATTCGGTTTGTGTGTCGTTAACAACCCAGTTCGATAATACAACAGAAGTGCTAATGTTGATTTATTTTTGAAAGAATAGCAACAGTAACAACTTCATTAAGTGATACATCCATTCTGCTTCACACCGGTATATTACCAAATCATTTACGTAGACAGTTACGATAATCCCCGTAAACAATCTGAACATTTCTTCTAGTGGTCTCGATAACTCTGACCAACTCCATAGAGCGCTAATGGCATGGAGATTAGTCGGAAATCGTCCGACTCTAAACGAGTGCATAGGAATCGCTAATCGACACACGGGTATGAAATAATATTTTGAAGTTAATTTGAAACTAGCAAGTTCTGTCAAATTTGTTTAAACTAAACATCCCCTTTTGGTGCTAATCTGTTTTCAGTAGTGAGGATTCGGAGATTTAGGATATTTCAAAATTGAACACCACTCACCCCTGATCACAGCCTTCACATTTAGATAAGCCTTTCGACTAGCCCACTTCGAAAGGAACCACTAGACTCATATTAGAGCTCATTAGAAATGCATATTCTTGGGCGGATCAGAGTATGTACCTCGACCCTCGTACTTGTGAGACTATCGTGTTAACCACAACGTCAGCCATTTCATGGGGTTATTGATTGGATAGAATAGAATGATTCTGATTATCTTCCTTTCGAAATGATCGAACAAGTTGAACACTGCTCACACAAGTTTTGGTTGAGAGTTTGAATTTGATCATTCGGTCATGCCTATTGTGAACTTGCTGGCGTTGCAATTAACACGCTAGTCTCACAAGCACGAGGGTCAGAGTGCAAACTCTGGTCCGGACAAGGATATGCACTACTGATTAACTCTAATAAAGGCGAAACTCGCGTCTTTTGCTTCCTTTCGAAGTGGGCTAACCGGAAGTCTGTTCCTTTCAGTTGGCTAATTTAAACAGCCACCTCAACCGACTTTTCAAAATCAGCGCTCCTGAGAGTTAAGTGTTCTTATCTTCGCATTTTTTCTCGTTTGTAGATTAGGTCAAAAAGGACTAGTGATGAGTGGACGAGGACTTGACTAATTTCAAACTGAAAATCACTCGCAGTTATCCACAGCTTTCGCCTTCAAACAGACCTTTCTACCAGCTTCTCTTGATAAGAAGCACTAAAATTGATTTTATTTTCAGTTAACTAAGAAGTCTATTTGTATACGGAAGCTGTGTTCAAATGTTAGTGAAGTTCAACTTGAAACTAGAATGGAATGTTCATTTTTGATGGTGGGTACAAGGTCTTTGAAGGTTTCCAAAATTCCGTAACACGATTTTGTTCTTAGATGTACGATAACGAATTTTACAAATCAAAAGAATGCCGCCAGCTGTCAAAACGCTTAGAATCACAGGTTCATATATATCAATGACTCACTGAGATCGTCCACCGGTGAGTATAACAAAATTTATCAGTCAGTGAGTTACTGTTTAGCTCGTGAGGACAGATGCACACATTGGGTGTGTCACGGGCGGTTGTTGTTTCAGCATTCCCTGTGATCTCTTCTCTATAGACTTCAATTCAACCTGCCGCTTTTCTGACCAGTTGAGGACGTGTTTTACTGAGTTAAAAGATATAGGAAACTGGGTTATGTGTGGTTATTTCGTTCTTTCAAACGTTTACTATGTTTTCATGCTCCTGTCATCATATGAATACGTCTTTCTAAATTAAAAATCCACGTTTCTCCCATATGCACAGTTATACAGCTTATTTTGGAATACCCAGTGTGTAAAGAACAAACTTATATACATAAGGAGCATTGTTCAAAATAATTCCTTTGGCAGGCATGTTCAAATGCATCTGTTGACCTAAAAAGAACTGTTTTCAAAAACAATCCATTAGACCTTTGGAATATGTTTGAACCGGATTGATAATGCGTTATTCGCCATCACCACCACCAACAACAACAACAGCAACGTATGAGCATTTCCGGCTTGATTCAACACTTTATCTATCTCAGTGGGATAACCCACACAAAAGAGACCATTGCAATGTTATTGTGGGAATTATCTAGCCACATTATTGTCTCCAACTCGAGTAGGTGACTGTAGGTTCAATCTATACCCTATACTCTATCTATACTGTGTTCAGACTATAGTGAACAATCGCTATCTCAGCCGGAGAATCACCGATATACAGCAGTGGTGATTAATACCGGAAAGCGATTCCACGTACATCCGCACCAGGTTGTTCAGGGGTTGTGGTAGTGTGCGGAAACCGAATGTTGTATTGTGCAACGTCTGTCAGAAAGCAGATATGCATGCTGCCAAAACCATTAGGAGTATTTGTTATATCCCACAAATTGTATGTTCCGGGTACTTCCGTGTTTAACCTCCCTGCCGTTTATGTCCGCGTAGCTCTTCTGTCTGCTCTCAATGTTTTTGATCTTCACGTTCTTGGTTGCGACACCCCGTGGTTTACCACAATTGGCTGACCTCGAGATATTGAAACGTCTAGCCAGTTGACCGACTTGCTTGACTGAACTCAGATCATGAGAGTGATACAGAGTGTGATCATGGCCCACTGATACGGCGACTCAATGTAGACCTGAGAATACATCTGTTGAATCTTATTCAAGCCTAGCGAAAGGTACCACTGCGATAGTATTAAGCAACAGACCGACTGAAGGTAGTTGACTCGACCCAATGGTCACTCAACGATTATATGCCGGTGCTTTCTTTCCTGGGATTCGATATTTACAAGCAGTTGTTTGGCCCGATGCTTACTCTGCATGACAGCATGTGAAAAGCGTAGTCTTTGAACATGCCATAATCTGGTCTGAGCTTTGTTCATTTTTTCAGCGAGAAAGCTAAAATGAAGATAAAACTTTGAACAAACAATCAGTGGTGTATATTTTAAACGACTGATCAATATGAGACCGGGTTGACTGTTGGCCTCAACTAATAGCGTCTAGCGTCCTGTCATCGAATTGTTATGTGGTGATTTAAGACTGGCTAGATCAATCGCTAGGCTCGATTCCATACGGCGAGTTCATGGATTTTTTGCTGATCATACTGCTAGCTACTCTGTCGCTCAATATATTTTCTTGAAGGTCAAGGAAGAAAGCGCAACGGGCGAAATTTGATTTTGGCTAGCACCGATCAGACTAGCATGTTTAGCGTAATAAGCAGTCTCTCAGACCTGCAATACCCTGTGTAAGTACACCGACGAAATATCTGCTGCCTCCGGAACTATCATCCACAGGATGTTTGATGTATGGTACGCCAGTCGTTCGATCGATTACGGCTTCCAACTGGACAATGTATAAGACCCTTTTTTAGTTAATGTGACTCAGCACAAATGGATCGCGCTTTGTTGTTGACTAACAACCACCAAATATCTGAGATTGGATATAGGGTAATGACAGCACGTACTCAAGATTTTAGTTAACCAACCACAAGCTGGTTACATGCCTGACCCGTGCCATCTGAATCAGGCTCAGTGCTTCGGTCAGTATTTTTACGGGTGTAGGTCAAAGTGAATTCGTCAGGTAAAGTCAAAAAGTGCCCCGTAAGATTTAGATAAACTGTTATACACGTTAAACAAGGAGTTACTAGAACAAATTAACTGGCAGGTCATTAGGGTCTTATAAGACCAAGTACGAAATAAGAGTGTCAGACTTAATCAACAGGTCATCAAACCGTCTGCCATTCAGTGGTTTGGATTGGAACTGCAAATATTTTGTCTTACACACCTTAATTTTGTATAACAACAGATAAACGAGCGGTTAACAAAAACTTTGAGAGCTCATTAACCATTTGTTCTTCAGGCATAGAGGCACGAGATAGTAGGCGGTAAACTCGGAGGAGCGGTAACTGTCAGGAATGTCCGTCGGTGGCTGCACCACCTTCAGGGGTGATACAGTTGAAAACTGGTGTCTTCTGAGTTGTCACCAGTTGAACATTGCAGCATTAGTTATCACCTGTGATTCTGTAAATCGAATTAGACAACTTTTTATCAAAGTAGTTCGATAGAAACCATAATTTACTTGCGAATTAATCTCTCGGGAAAATAGTCTAGCTGTCTGTCACACAGGTAACGTTCCTGTCTAAGTGAGGTAAGTTTACTGGAATTCCTGTTTCCTTCGATGCGTGAACTTATGGTCTACTTACGGTCGACTTAAGCTAACATCTAAGAGATGTTGACAGGTGTTCGTACACGCTTTAGTGAGGTAATCGTGTTGACCACTGCGCCATTGACCTCACATTAGGCACAAGTGAATTATTATATGTGAACGCTCAGCCACTCTCGCCTGTGATCGGGTTGGCCGATCGATAGAAGAAACAAATACTGCCTTGTTAACTCCACTCGATGACCGATGATAGTTGTCTTTGTGTACCTGGGTGAGTGAGGAGTAGGAATCACTCAAGGTCAGAGAGTTGGAAGGCCTGGACGGATTGTTTTTGTGAACGTGACTTGACTGCGATCAACTCGGCCGTTGCCAACATCCGCTGTCTGACCGACTTTGGCTGAACCATTGAAACTGCTGTATATGACCAGATATGCTGTCGACATACCTACTTGGTGGTCGCTCAGGGCAAGATGTGACAGGACTGTATTAGTGAATGATTCAGGCTGATCCAGGCAGGGTGATGATGCACTTTAATCCGATTGGACAGGCGATTAGTCCTCCGACTGCTATGTCTTGTTTTACAGCAGAAACAAGTGAACTAACATACAACGCTCGTGAACAGATAGTCTATCATTAGGACTAATTCTGAACAGAGGTCTAGGAGTGAACCGGCTATTAATGCTGCAATAATGAAAACTTGTTTTAATGTTTGCTATAAAAGTGGGTTCACCTGTTCGGCGAAAACGTACTCTCCAAACGGTGATGAGAGGAATACAAATCTCATCCCAACACTAGACAGCAGATCGTTAATTGGCGTAACGACCGTTTTCCCGAGACGTATTAATGAGTAAATTGAGTTCGGCCTTCAGCGCTTGTGCAGCTGAGCTTTCCTCATAATTCATTGTCATTTCCAAGTCAAACGTCTGTTTCTGTGTTCCACTTAACTTAGCCCTGTTACGAGTTATACTCCCACTATCCTCGAACATTTTAAAACGGAACTTTCAGTGGCGAGCTGCAGTACAAAGAAAAGTAATTTGTACCTCTAAAACCTCAATTCAAAAGTGACCAACTGACCAAAACCATTGGTCACAACTCGAAGTCGACGCTACAAAGCACCTATCCATTTGCCCAGTTGTGTGTTCTGCTAGGGAATAAGCTTCCGGCTCTCCACAGCGATAATACACACACAACCGACCAGTCTGTCTCCCACGTAATATACCAGTCCCGCTACAGTTGAAATGCAGTCTACATAGGCAGAACAGATGGAAGTTTACATCAAGGCATAGTAGAGAACATTCTTAAGTGGTTGTCAACTGTAATGTAATAAAACAACCTGGTAACTATAACAAGCTCGAAAACTCCGGATTTATCGACTGCCAATCAAATCTGAACAAATGAAAACCTAGTTAACCCTCTGAAATTGTTCGAGATTCTGTTACGTAATCGTAACCCAAAACTGCTAGCGGTTAATGAAGCAATGCTAATCAGACAACATTCGCCGGTCATGTGCACAGAAAGCGCTGACGTAATCAATTTCCTTACAATAGAACTATCAGTGCTCGAACGGTCAAAACTGTTTGGTTGGTTATTTCGTTTGTTGTTGCTATGTTCAGTTTGTGTAGTCTACTGACGGTACGTTAAGAACTGATTTGAGTTAATCGAAATGTCAACATCTCGCGATATATGCTTTCTCTCTGTTTCGACTAAATGGATCAAGGGAACTCTGTGTATTAAAACTTTGTCTGTTTTCGTTTTACTTGGACTCACTCTATGTTGAGCTATTTTCATCAAACATAGAGTCCGGTGTACTTGACCACTGTAAGCTTCTGTAACCGGTTGGATTCCGATAGTGATACATCCTTAGATTGTATGTCTCACGGTTACGGTACTTTATGATTAACTAATCCGTCAGGTTAAGTAATGCACGTATGAAACTGCGTTCGGAAATTACTCAATATGAGTATGCAAAAAATGAAGGTTATTTTTGGTGGATTTTCACATAAATAGATTTATTTTTCAGTCAGCAGAAATTGCCAAAGTGATCGTACAAAACAATCTACCACTTACTGTATCCCATTTGTAGCAGTACAGAATCATCTATCAGTCTACTAATACGGAACCGTACAAAGTTTGACTTTCTTCTGGTTTCATACTGTGGAAAATTTTTATTTCCCTTCATTCGATTAGCAATAACTCTGCCTGATTCTGCCTGAAATCACATCATTTAAGTTTTCCCACAAAGAAACAGGAGCCAAATCCGCTGGCCCCCATTGTGTTTTATCACGGTCGTAAAATGTGCTTTCCCCACTCGGAGCTGTTACTTCATCGCAAACTGACTCTCCAAGCCGAACAGATTGATCAAGTGTCATATCCAGCGTCAGTCAATCAATTGTTCAGAGAGAAAAAAATATTTAAGCCGAGTCTAGAAATGTTTGACAAAAGTGTGAGGATACACAGTGACTCGCATTCTGTCTATCAGTCCAGTTAAAAATTCAGATACTTGAACGTTGTCGCTCCCTTTGTCTACACAGAAACTAATATGTAATGTAAGAAACATTTATATTCAACGTTATAACGTGCGCACTTCGGTGTGCAAGTCCCTAAGTGTTTTGTAAGGCTGATAAACCTACTGAGTGGTAGATGTCAACGAGTAGACATGAGTTTGTTATGACCTTATGTTACACTTTGCATTCAGACAGGCTATTCTGTCCAAAAATATGCATCAGACTGGAGTTCACTTATTATCGAATATCGCCAGCTGTGTATATCTCTTTATCAGGGCCCAGATCGGACCAACTTAACCTAGCTCTATAACGAAGATGATTGAGTGTTCGCATATAACTATTCGATAGTATGAGATTAATCGTGCGGTGGTTAACAGGGTTGCCTCAAGCAAAACGTTAGGCACCAGAGTTCAAACCCGTTTAACGGTAAACTTATGCAAAGCTAACGAGGTTTAACAGGTATGCAGCTAGAGTTTAGAGCCTATTTTCTAAAGCGTCAGACTTAAGGTGAATCAGCATGAATAAACTGTGCACAGCAATTGGTTGGGATCAACTTATAGTAACAGAATTCTCCGCCACTTACCGGAGAATGCGCTACGTCATTTCTCAGACGGTTGTTAATGCTTCGTCATCACTCCGACTGCCTGTTTAGCTTCACTTCATTCATTACTGAACACCACGTAAACTGGATCTCACCGAAGCAGCCATCATTGACCTTGATAGCTCAATTTTTGCGTACGAGGGTG
Organism: Paragonimus heterotremus; assembly: GCA_013368495.1. NCBI lineage: Eukaryota > Metazoa > Platyhelminthes > Trematoda > Plagiorchiida > Troglotrematidae > Paragonimus > Paragonimus heterotremus. Next base: position 129,513 of record LUCH01000344.1, on the reverse strand, counting down.
AATGTGCCCGCGAATGGATATTTAGACATTTGTGACCTTGGTATTTCTACCGAATTTGTGTTGTTGTTCCTTTCTGAAGAGTTTATGAATCCAGTACAGTTTTAAGTAACGCAATTGACGAGAATATTTCAACTACCTGAGTCATCATACAATCAAAGCCCTCTGTTTGGTATACTAAGGAATACCGCTCTATTAAATCAGACCAAAGTACTGTACGCCTCAATACCCTACAGCCCGGATTATAAAGCCTTCGATTTGATCTGTGTTTGACACTCAGCTAGCCGGAAACAATAGGCAGAAAAACGTCTATCCACACAGTTCCTGTTAGCGACAAGTTTGGCACACACACACACACACGTACGCAGGAAAAAAATAAGTTTACTTTTCAGTGCTGATTTTCGACTTTATTGCTGCGAGGACCGAATAACTATTCAAAACTGGCTCTCCAAAAAGTAGAAGAACATGATAGTCGAAATAGTTATTGTGATTCCAGACTCCGGACGGAACGCGTTCAAGCGCATGTCCTTTTTGACTTCGAACTTGAAAAATGAGATACAACTGTTACACAGAAAAACATATTTGCTCTGTTCAACATATTTGTAATGATTGTGCCAGCAGTATCGGAATAAAAACGTTCAAACCGTATTTAGGATATTCAGAGTCGTTGGAATTATATTTGAACATATTTTTGCGAAACCAAACACCCTTTTCGTGTAGGATTATCTCATATACTAGGTGGAACGAAGATGTTTATTGTGATAAATTGTTGTTTGTGTTGCGTGTACTTTCGTCCACTTGTTCGATAAATATTTTGTCGTCCCTGTTTTTAGATGCCTGTGAATATGTGGTCATCTGGTCCCACGTCTACTCCATAAGCGAATCACTTGGTAGCCGACGTTAGAAGCCGTCTCATTCAGTGAGAAATAGTAGCCGCTGAGCTGCGAGCTGAAAGTGCGTAATTTGTGCAAAGATAAAAGAATCTTGGAGATAATGCCGTTTTACTTCCATCGTTAGGTAACAACAGCAACAAGGCGGTCTCTTTTCCAGAATATATCATCCGTAGCTTAACTGTCGAGTTTAACTTCAATCTGCGACTTACTAATGAAACGCTAATCGCGTTCATTAGTGCACACTGAATATCCGGAGCTCAAATGTACAATCGCACCACGTAAAATGATATGTAAACCCAACGCGGCGTGAACGTCGGATTTTGAAAGTCCAAATGGATAACTGTGATTGCCCGGATGCAGCTAGCCGCAACAGTTAACAAGTTGCCATAATCCATGAGAGTGGGGAGGTAGTGTGTGGACATATAAACAATGCCGGAAGGCGATTAGTCAAACCCGCAGTTGTGGAGAGTAAAAGTGGACGGGGGAACATCAGATGTTCCGAAGAACTTCACCCAAGCAAGAATAGCATATCCGACTTGGCAGCCAATTTAGGCAACCCTCAGTTGTGCAAGGGGAGCACTACCAGGATGGTTATCCCAAACACTTATGAGTTGGAAGATAATCTGTCCGTTTCTTTTCTCGCCTACCAACTGTACCCAACTCGTAGACAGGATGTCTGTTCAGTCAGCCATGTTCTACACATAAACGCCAAAAGTGTTCTTTAGTCTACCAGTCATGTGTTCACCGTATCAGAGGCATCTGGAGATAATAAACTCACAGCCACCACGTACAATAACAGTCATCGCTGTCCGACCTGGTAGCTTATGGTCGTTGTGCTTTTGCGATTTATTTTTAAGTTTGGCTAGCCGGTATACTCATATGATATGAGAGTAAATAGACACTGCATTTGCTTTGCTTCCTGAGCTGATCTATCTGGATACATAGTGTGCTTTCCGACCCTATGTGATTCGGTCACAAACACGTCCTACTGCGCTAGACAAGGTTTGAATAATTGCTATAACTATTCAGATGACCTCAAGGCTGTTCAGACAACCGGAGTGTCTGTTTCGAAAAACCAGATTGGTTGCCAAGTGTTTGTTCAGTCGATAACAACTGGACAGAACTACCGATAAATGGTTGCTGGCAAAAAATCTTCTCTTAAAAAGCTAAATAAAGATGTGAAAACCCATAATTTTCTTGCAATGCAATTTAGAACGACAAATCTTTCTATTCTATTGCCTCAAGCCATTACTCACCGAATTATTGGGAAATATTTGTCATTAACTAATTGCAAACGTTGCGATCACAGTAGTGTCAATATTGATAACCAGAGAACTGTGGGAACACATAGTATATACTAGAAAGTTGTAGGTGCTACACGTCATGAGCAGTAGGGTTGAAATCACGCCTTCCGTAACGGTTACATGATTCCGTATTAGAAAAATTAGCATCGATCAGTGAGCACCGTTCACGTGACAGGTAACGTTATGTGACCACAAACTAGTTGATGCGTAGGTACGTGTTACCATGTTACCGGTTAGTAGCTAGGACCAGACAGAGAAATGAAAGATTCTCATAGATAAGCACATGTAGCCGAGTAAACAACGGATCATTGCTGGAGATTCGGAAATGCCATTCCTGCTTCTTGATTCCTACATATCCAGGTTTTTAGATTAGTTGCTACCGGTTTTGAGTCTAGCATCCACTGGAGTTCTGGCGTTTTACTCCGGCTATTCTTCCATGTGCAATTCCCAATTAACAAAAACTCTACTCAGGCAGCAGGGGATGCACGCAAAGCTTTGGCCCGTGCACAATCTGAAGCTGAACCGAAGTTAGCATCTTTTCGGATTGTTGATTAGACATGCATACAGAAATGGGCTAAACTATGCGTCAAACCTAGAGCCGGTACAGGCTGTTTGAGCAGCCTGAACAGCAGTTCTCCACAAGTGCGTTCTCTCACCGATATACAAGATACCAACGTTCTCGAGTAAATGGTGACAACGTAATCTACTATGAATTCCGATTTCGGTAAAAGTGCGTGGTTGGGCAACTTGTATTTGGAAAACTGAGTTTCTTTTACCTAAACGGTGAAGACCTCGAGAAGACATATTGTTTCGTTTATTAGCCTCATTATATAACTATTCATTTTTTAGGTTTACGCGGTGAAAATCTGCTCGACTCATCACTTCCTCAAACCCCGAAACAATAGGAGATTTAACATGGGAACAATTCAAATGTCGCTTTAAAGATACTGTACCTTCCGTTATTCGCCAATTTCTTTGTTCCGTATTGCACCAATTAACGTCCAGTTTGTGACTTTGTATGTGTCAATATGATCATCCGATGAGTGACTATGATTTCTTTAATACTGTTGTACATCCACAAACTGGGCCTTCTGTCTCGTGAATAAGAACTGCTTACCGCAACCAGTACGAGGTCTTCTGCTTATTACTTGCGTGGGAGGTTTCAATTCGAGTACGATTTCTATGGCTATTCGAAGTCCCTAATTCCGGGCTGAAGCTAAGCTGATTGTGAAGAAAACCTACTCAACTCATCGCTTATCCAAACCTCGACACAATAGGAGTTCTAACAACGGACCAATCTAAACGTCGCGCTGAAGATACTATATCAGGATTGGACGACCAGTCTCTATGTTACGCCGCCTGTTATTCGCTTATTTCTTTGTTCCGTATAGCACCAATTAACGTTCAGTTTGTGACTTTGTATGTGCTACTACGACCAGCCAATGATTGACTATGATTTCTTTAATACTGTTGTACATTCATAAATTTGGCTTCTTGTCTCATGAATACGAACCGCTTACTACAACTAGTACGAGGTCTTCCGCTTATTACTTGCGTGGGAGGTTTCGATGCGAGTACGATTTCTAGGGCTCTTCGGAATCCTTAATCCTGAACATTACAGTTCAGTGTATGAACGTTAAACATAGGTCATACGGTAGTATGTGATAGACAGATTCAGTGTCGTGGAAGGACGGCTGATTGTGCCAGCGCCACTTGTCGATGTATGACAATCCATCAACGTCGTTCCAGGAAGCGCCACCACTTTGAAATAGTGCATGAATAGCAAAACCGTGAAGAAATGGCCGTGTAAAGCCACACAGCGTGTTACAATGAAAATATAGAGTTTCTGTTACGGAACTGTGATGACGGCTCATGCTCAGTCATTGAATATTTCAAGCTGACTGATTGCAAAAGACTCAACAATGAAGCACGACATAAGTTGTCCAGTATATTGTCAATAGGGCATTATATATGAGATCAAAACAGCAACTGGCTTCATTGGCTTGGCTTCAGCCTTGACCGACGAATGTGTTGATCACCCCATGACATGTTCCAGGGTTGTTGTTCGGTCCATGTATATGTCTTATCTGATGCACTTGTTTGACCTTTCCGTGAGCGCCGTGTTGGCCGTCCCAACTGAGATCACTTTGCCACAAGCCGTTCGTGACACCCTGTAACAAATTTCCGCTCATTCTGCCAACGAGTGTGCTATGATACGTGCAACTAAGCTGCCAGCTGAAACAACATACTGACATGTTATAAAAGACCATTTGTTCCGGACTTCATGTGTTTCATTGTTATAATGATGTGTACAACTATCATCCATTTAATTAAATGGTGTTCATAAAACTACGAAGGAGAGTGCGTGTACTCGCAGTTAATCCATTCAACTGACGAACACACACAATAGTTGCCCCCATAATTTTTAGTCAGTTACTTGTGCCCTGTCAACCTGATACCACAATTCTCAGAATGAGAAGTGTTTTCAGTTCTCATTTGCAGTCAAGCATCCGTAAAATACTTACTAACTAGGAATCAGAGTAGGAAAGGTTTGTCAACGAGTATTCATTTTAAAAACCGTTTTTTGGTTAACAATTCCCCAGGCACTTCAAATTCTTTGTCTATGTCTTACAAATTGGATACTCTGTTCTCTATCCAGTATGTTTTTATCTCCAATCAGACAGACAATAGATCGCGTCTCATCAAACAAAACTGATCAACCGCTTTGTTACCTTCGGATAAGTTACAAAATGCGACAGGGAGGTAACACTCACACACTCATTAAATACTTAGAATACACTGTTAACAACATGGCAACAACAGAACCAGTTAGAAGGTTGGAAAAAGTAGGCCGACTGGGAGAAGAACAGTTTTTTTCGATCAATAACCACCAACCAACAGAATGTATGTGCCGAATCTTCATCATCATCATCATCTTGTTCATCATGGACAGCTATACATGCAGCTCGCGTCGATATACGCGCCAGTACACTGAAAGTCTGTCTATATACGACAACTTCAGTGTGCTACAGTCCCATCATATATCTTAATGCAAACTCTGGATTACTAGTTTCTAGTCTGGTGTGCTCTTCATAATTTACCGGTTCTTGAATCGGTAGAATTTTCATATCCACATCCAGAAGTTAGTATTTATCTCTTTTAATAGTTATACCCGGTTACGTGTGTGTTAAGCTGGCTGATATGCACACAGTACCGACAAACACTCCAGACACATTTCCCCACCTGTTTCACCCTACAGATTGACTGTATTTCATATTTTCCCATCAACGTGGTTGAAGTCTGGCAAATCTAAGGCGTCTTTCATCACGTACTCTTACCCTGAGTTAATCAATATGGTGAACACATTTTCTTAAAGTTTATTACTTCAATCTGTAATACCTTGATCTTTTTATAGTTCAAGCCTGCATTTACGTTCATTTCACATTATCATTTCACTAGCAAGCTTACGGTAGATAGCTGCCATCACGATTGTTCTCTTCTACTTGTGTGCTGTAGTTGCGGTGAATAACAGTCTTGTGAACGAGAGACACCCATGTTTTCAGTGTCTTTCTAAAGCTTAACACAACAGGTATGTTTGCCTGAGTTGATTTTACATCCCTAGTCATGAACAAAATACTGAGACTTTGTCGAAGTGTACAGAATAAGTACAAATTGCAGTTTTCCCATGAACAAAAAGAAGACCCATTTTCGTTTACAACACGTTTTTCGCGATCCGCGCGTTTAAAAGTTCACTTCTGATATAGACCCAAGTTTTTACAGTAGCATCTTCCTGAACAGTACAAATTGGTGCCAGCGAGTGTTGCCAAAAACTCCTAATCATTTTCAGCCTACCAGGTTCATTTTTCTTAGTCACGTTCCGATTTTCATGAATACGGACACATTCTCATAGAGCTCCAGGTCTTCTTGGTCGGATTCAACAAGAAATCACTGTACTAATCGCGACTGTAGACTTCTAATAGACCTCAGAAGCGTACCTGCCTTCGAATGTCTTGTGTGAGTATAAAGGAAATGACCTGAAAGTGATTACAGTAAGCAATTTTTATTCATAGAACGAGAGCACAGATTTGTAGATGTAAGTCAACGTTAAAGAAGTCGGTCTGTCATTGGCTGATATCAATGGTCCATGCGGCATTACAAGTTGTGATCTGATTGGTTCAATACAGAATGAATAACAAAAGATTCTTATGGGGTGAAAATAGTTCAATTTTGGACATGTCTGGTAAACAATTATCAATGTAAACAATATCAACCTAACAGTGACGTGTTGCAGTGTGTGAAAGTTTACAAGCAGCTTGACAGGGACAAGGTATGGGGGCTGTCATGCGGACCGGAATGAAGTAAATTAACATGCACAAAATAACCAAAATTCAGAAACAAGTAATGTGGAATTTTTATATACATACAGTAGTAAAAACTGTATTCCATTATATAACTCTTCAGCAAATACACTTTCCAGATCAGCACATTGTCTGAAAAAGGTGTATTGATTTTCATCTGATCTAGCAAAGTTCGCAGCCAGCCTTTGCAATCGCTGCTGTTGTATGCTCTCCTCCCCGTCGTATGGCTAACTATCGAGCTTGATGTCATGGCTCCAATTAAATTACGGCCTCGGCTGTTTGTTACGGAGATGCATGCCCTCGTTCCTTTTATTGAACGTCCCATTGGCACAACAGATCCATTCCAGCAGTATATCAATCTCTGCTTTCTTTGGAATCCCGCTTCTGTGTACTTTGCGAAACCGAGCTTCATAACTGATGCCAATCTGTATTACACTTGGCCCCGTTCAGAAGGGCAACAGTGCGGCAGTCCGTTTCTGTTTTCTAAAACATTCTACTGACATTATTTTTAACGCCACTTCATAATGTTTAGTTAGCGATAATCCAGTGATCTAAGATACCTTCACCAACAGGAATACAATACTCCTGCATGACTGTTCTGTCTTCCGGTCAGTTGTTATGTCGTTGTACAGAGCTTGATAGGGTAACCTAATTATGATGTGTCTATATTCCATGTCAGCACATTAACACTTCGTGCTCTGCACACACACACTGCAGTCTACCAACCATATGATACATAGTGAACGCTGTGTGTATGTGCACTTTTTCTATGAGAGCCCATTGCCCACAAAAATGTTGAAAATGGCTATAATACGATAATGATGGGCTATAAGTTAATTTTTTTAAAGTTGAATCCCTACAAATAAAAATACTTTGAAACTGCTGTGCCGTGTGCTACGCGGCGTTATTGTGTGTTTTAACCACTTAAATCCAACTCACGATGCGTGACAAAAAGAAATCAAAACACGTAAACAAAACCGACAGTTGTACTCCGGACCACTTTTTCTTTGGGCTAACTTGCTGATCACCACTCCGATGGCACAATCGAATTGGCCTGGTCATGAAAAGAAAATGCATGACTATCTAGCTTTAACAAGTGAAATCTTAGTATATATTTCCTAAAACACCGAGTAAAGAGTTCCAGCTGCATTGAAAAACTGCAATCAACTGTGAGCGCCGTTCAAGTTATAACGACCAACTCACAAGCCGAATACCTGTAATGAAAACAGCGCTCAACGCTCTATCGTTCACATTCAGTTACAGAGGGCACGGAAATTCATCCGCACAAGTTTTCTTTTTAAGATGTAACCAGAGGTTGACAATAAACCACGAATTGGTATGATGACGAAATTGAAGGAACGATCCACTTACATATGGTCATCCAATATTTTTCATTACAGTCTTTCCAGCTTGGAAGTTATTCACATGTGATCGGAAACCTCACTTTCAGTTAGCTTTTTAAAAGGCAAGGACTGGACTCGAGTTTTGTTTTAGTTAGGCCTCACCAGTAATACATATCCTTGCCACGGCCGGGACTAGAAACATGGACACGCATTTCATGAGGCAATTGTGTTCACCACTGTGCCATTGACCTTAAATTAAGCGTGACGGAAGTATCATATGTGAACACTCAACCACTTTCATTTGTGAGTAATGATCATAGCCTTCTATTTTTCCGTCAAGAATTTCAGTTGAGACATCTAGCTGATGTGGTACATTTTTTGTCTGGAAAGATTTCAGTACGAGTGTATACAACAGACAATTAATGTGTAAGCATGAACTAAGAAATGATAGTATAAAAACAACCAAAATGTTAGAAATTGTGTTAGAAGGTGTATTCTCTAACGAAACAGTCAAGACGAATCACGTCATATCGATTGATCAATCCGGCTCCGGCTGGATTGATATACATTATCTCACTCAGCTATTCAGACTGTAGCCCTGTGATCGAACTCCTGTATGCTATATGAATCGTGTTTAATCGCGTTTGTTTTCTGGTGCCGTCTGTAATGTGATTTGTCCTAACACTCTGACTGTCAGATATGATCATCTCGTCTGTTGTGCTCTGCGTCTTGCCCACCATGTATGGTAATTGTTTCGCCCTATAGATATAGAGCCATATGGAGTTACAATAAGCGGCGTTACCAAGTCTCATACTTATTCTCGGCTTCGAGTCAAAAGATTATGCCTGTAATAGAAAGAGACAATCCAACTGATTGTATGTGCTCTGTCCATCATGGTGACTACAATCTTACAAACAGGTGTTTGCGAAAATCCTCTTGGTTTGAATAGACGCTTACACTGCGATCAATGTCAGCTAAGCACCACAAAAAGCCTTGTCCATTTGTGGTTCGGTTATACAGTGCACCTCCACTTTCCAATCGCTCTAAGCTCTGCAGTGTGTACTTGAGTTTGTCAGTTGACCAATATCTAATTCGGTTTGAAGCCTGACAGTAATGCGTTTGAATTACTACCACGTTTGTAGAACGGACTTCGTGTATTACCAATCGATGGGCTTAGAAAGAAAATTTCGTCCGTAATATTTCTTAATTACCGTTTTAATTTACTAGAGATTGTGAGTTCGTTGCGTTTTGTGTGACAAGCAAATTGGTAGAATTTTTAAATTTAACATAATTGGTTATAAAAAAATTCCAACTGGAAGGTCACGGCTTAGCATTATTTACTAAACACTTCTTCTGGGACTGGAACAACTGAGTCAGAATGGCCTGACAATAAGAACGGTGCAAAGTGGATGAAAGGAACAACAACTCTGAATGCTCAGACACACTGACTAATAATTTTACTGACACGCACATTCAGTTCGACATAACATTGTTAGGGTAAATCATACAGAGGTAGTCGAAAGGAATTCGGAACCGCTAATCGAGTGAAAGCCAGGTGCCATTCGATCTCCAGTACTTTGAGCACCGCTGATGACGGTTTGACTAATACAACTGATGTGTTATCTGTCCATCTCGTGTATAAATTTACTGAAGTACTATTTCATATTAAGCTTATCAGTCCGTCCATCAAACAGTTGTCAAACCTTTGCTTGTTTAACAAGTTCAAGTTTCCTTAGACCACTATGGCAGGGTTATTGGATTTTGACTTCCTGAGAATGGCAACTGCTTTGAAATGCTGAACTGATTTTAGCTTCCACATGAACGCATGCAGGGTTGATCAATGATTACCTCTTACTGCATCTAAATTATTACTGGAATCTTCAAGATATAATTCTCCTTTTCTCTTCATTTTGTACTGAATGGACCGCCTAGTAGACTACAGTTTTTCTGTTTGCAGACAAGCTGATGATAGCTGTATGCGGTGCAACTTCAATGGGGACGAGCAAGATAGAACGCCGGAAACTGGACTAACAAAAGAGTGGAATGGTTCGGAATTCACTATTTAATATTAAAGTCAGTAAAACCCACTTAACATTTTGCTACTGTCCCAAACAACTAGCCTTGAGAACAACTTCAGAACAAAGATAAACCCCACTCCCAACCACAGTTTGTCTGAACCATTATCAGAAGGTGTCTAGACATGTTTTTTGTCTGTGTAGGATATTTTTGCCTAATCAACTTAAATATCTGTTGGATCGACCAGCATACTAATTTTCAAATCTGTTCTGCATCTTGGAGTTCTACTTTTGAACAATCTTTCTTGGTCATGCCATGTTAGTGACGTTTCGCGCAAGGTTCAAAGATAATTTATTCTATTTGCCGCTTAAAATGCTCGAACGCTTTTATTCATACAAAATGCTTACGTTTCCTTTGATAAGTCTCCTGAACACCACAGCATGTTCACAACAAATATCTCTCATAACTGCAAGATACACAATACAATGAATGGCTCAGAAGTGTTACTAGTGAGCCACAGATCATTTGAGATTTCCTTTCTACCTAGTAGATTTACAACTAGGCCATGAACTTACAGTCGGATAAGTTAGTTATCGTTGCGTATTCCGCATAAATATAGTGTCTACTGAACGTGTATCTACTAGATCAAATTGATTGATTAATGTTAGTTCCATTGAGTCGATTCAGTGACAAATGCAATGTCTTCACTTCATTTCAAAAAGGCTCATTGAAGTGTGTTATCGCACACTCGATAAGTTAGACTAACATTTTGTCACACAACCTTCACTCGTGATCAAGCCCTTTGCACACTGCCGAATCTCCGAGTTGATTTGCATTCAACAAAGCACAATTTTATCATAACGCTTTCAAATAACTCGACAGTGATGTGTGAGTAAGCTAAGGTCAAAAACATTGCTCATGTGAGATAGTCAGCACCCTCGACCACTAGACAACAATATATGGGAATACTGAGCTCTAAGGTGAACGAAACACAGAAGTCGCTAGCAATTTTTCCGTCGTAATTTACTGTTATTCTGCCATATTTGCCGCTCTTAAGCCCTATTTTCGGGCCTGAGACTAACCCTTATAGTCCATAGTCAATATAGTTAGCAGTTGCTCATCATGTTTCGCGCACAGTCGTTGTTCTTACTCACTTCTATCCCGACCAAGTCGATATAACAATTTCACTCGGAACAACAGCACACGCACACTGCGTCCGATTTGTGTTATGGGTTGCATTGCGTACGGAAAACACGTGTTGCTGGTCTCCGCATAGAATGAGGACACATGCATATGCTAATACTCTCGCTTTTCTGACAGTGCTCGACCCCTCAAGTTGAACATCGCCCACACCTGATCCCAGTTTTCACATTCAGATATACCTTTCGGCTAACCCACTTCGAAAAAAAACACTAGGCTCTAGTTCCACTCTTACTATACCATTTTACATATCTGTTTCCATTTTAGGCACAA
>LUCH01000344.1:50224-114964 GCA_013368495.1 Paragonimus heterotremus | reverse complement strand
TTGTGCCTAAAATGGAAACAGATATGTAAAAAGGTATAGACCTCAATAATAGTGTGTATCCTCGTCCGAGCGAGAAATTGAAACCAGCGTGTTAACCATAACGCCAGTAACCTCACACCGGGCATGCCCGAGTGATTGTATTCAAACACCCAACCACAACCTTGCGTGAGTTGTATTCAGCCTGTTCGATCACTTCGAAAGGAAAGTAAGCAGAATCGTTCCGTTCAATCCACCCGATATCCTCGTGATAAACTTGAAGTTACTGCCTTCCTTGAAATAACTGAGCATGGTTCCTTTCAGTTGTGTTTGCCTGAGGGTGGAGTGCATAGATTTCGGTAGCAGATTGTTTGCCTACTAATTTGCTTCTGACGAATTGTGATATAGAAACGCCGCAGGTTGTAATTGGTTATCAACGGATGATTGCCTACTGTTACTTGTCAAAAATGGTGACTGTGTGTCAGTGCTACCCGAATAGGTTAAACCACACATTACTAACGCGTAGTTCTGTCTGTCAGTTGGTTTTAATTCAACTTTCACGCTGAACGCAAAGACACAGACGGAGGTCAAACTGAGGACAATTTACATTCGCGATCGTCTATGAGTTATATAGTGCATCCAAACCTATTCTGTCTCTCTGTCATTGGCGGGGTCACATACTGGAGCTAAGCCCTGCTAGCTACAAGAAAGCTGCTGGTAATTGGTAGTGAATGAACTTGGTTAAAATGAGTTGGGCATCAATCACAGTGAATCTAAGTTGTTACAGTCCTGTAGATATATCAATCAAACCCCTTTCGAAAGAGAAGCACTACATTCGAGTTTTGTTATTGGTAAGTCCCACTAACAGTGCGTACACTCGTCATGTCCGAGATTAAAAATCCGGAAAGCTCTAATGCAACAACCGGTTCCATCACTGTACCATAGATCTCGTATTAAGCATGACTGGATTAACACAGATAAAATGACCCAGCAACATTCACTTGTGCATAACGCTCAGATTACTGGAGTGTCTCGATAGAAGACAAGATAACTGTCCTGTTAGGCCCACTCGATGATCCCATGACTGCAACTTTTCTGCAAGCTGGAATCACAGAAATCATTAACTGACCGAGCTACTGCTGGGTAGTATGGGGTTTTGGTCTGTACGAACTGAACGTTACTCACAGATGATCCGGCCACGTCTTTAAACTGCTGTGAGTCTGTTTACATACTCAACTCAGGTGCTCGGGTCAACATGGTTGCCTCATGAAAGCATGGCCAAAGTTCTATTTCCGGTGGTGGCAACGATATTCACTACTGACTAGCTCTGATTAGAGTGAAACTCGAGTCCAGTGATTCTTTTGAAAGAGGCCGAATGGAAATTCCATGGGAAGGCGATAGCTGCGATCAGTTGTGAGTGATGTTCAACTCGAAATTGTGATTGATACTAAAATTAACAGGAAACTCACTTCATTTTGAGGCAGTAGCAATTAGCAATTGGAAGCCACCCCTCTGTGTACAGAAAGACTTGTTCATCAGTACCAAATTGTCCTGGTAATTGTTGTGTATGTATGTGTGTGAGTGTACGTGTGTTTGTGTGGTTGTTGATTTTGTTGTTCAGCTTCACAATGCTCATTGAACTTTGCTATATAAACCCACAGACTGAAGTATGTACCTGATGAGATGCAGCGAAATGTGCTCGAAAGATACATTGCGCAAAAAAACTGTTTCTGACTTCTCTGTTCACATTGCTCGGCTATAAAACTAAAAGATAGACATCAGTGAAGTAGTTAAAGACTTATACAACATTTTCACGAAGGGCCTCTAAACGAAAGAGAACACAGCGTTATGGTATCAATTTCGAGCGAAGAAAAACAATACCTGATAAGCCAACCAACTGAGCCAATGTGACAGAAGGTACAAGCTAATGGGAGATTCTGTAAAAGACATTGGAGAGTAGGTAGTAGATGTGAATGCGATTATTCAAAAACGGATCGATTTGTATTTGGGCCACGGACAGGTTTGGATTACTTAGCGGACTGGAGGGAACTACGTCTTCTCGAAGGATTCAAGCGGTAGACGTTGAAACCGAACCCTAGTTTGCCAATAATGTTTCAGTCTAATCGCCAAACAACGGTAGTATTCAATGAAGTAGTCCAGCATCGCAAGACAGTCTGGTTCCTATATGGTGACAAGGAAAAGATCGTTGGTAGAAATTGTGTCAAAATTTTGAAGCATTTAAAACAATGGTAGAAAGACGGAAATTCAACATTAAAAACGACCAGCAACTGTATGTGATGAGTTGGGCGCCTGAGGGGGTTAGCACCGAATCGGCAAAGGAATCCCCATGTCAAGTGCATGTAGAAGCACATGTTAAGAACAGAGAAGCGGATTTGTGTGACTGTGGCAGGAATTCTTAGGGAATTCATACGGTCGCTCGAAACTGAAGATATTAGTTTCAGAGCATGTAATGACGCACAAAATGCACGGGATATTAGAGGCAATAAATGTGTGCGTTTCCAACCAGAAAGGAGAATGTTTACTCTGTCTCCACCCTATTAGGTAGAACCACCTGACCAGATACATCAGAAGGATTAAAACATCTAGATCCTTTGACTAAACGTTGTCTAGCTGGCTGGTTCAGTTTGGCCTCAACAGGTCGCTTTGAACAAGGTTACGAGAAGCCAACATTCAACTTGTATGAGGAAAACATTCTACACTCACAGAGGACAGTACTTTTTGTTACCGATCGCGTATTTGAGAAGTTCTTGACTATGCGCAAAAAACTATACAACGTACGATTTTATTGTAGTTGGTTGGTTAGGCTCAATATACGAGGTCGCCTTGCGTCTAGTTCACCGTAAAAGCAAGACTATGCGCCTGTAGGGGTTTTGGGTGAACGCCAATCTCGAATTAAGTGTATGATATTCCGAACGGAAACTTGCCGTATTTTCCCCCAATCAGAATTATTTTCTTCGAAAATAGTTTCGTTTTGCTCACTAGACGTAGAATTATGTTATGTGATTCGATATGAGTAAATTTCAAACATGAACGGAAATCGCGTCCACTGTTTCCTTTTAAGAGAGACTAGCTGACAGAAGTGTACAAGATGCTAACATATCCATTACGCAACAAATTCACAAGACCAGTTTACACATATTTTTGCACATATTTTTGTCATGATAATTTGCTGGATACCCATTCTTGTAATATAAAAACGGAGCATATTGTAAATCGCAGCGGAAAAACTGTTTGACACCCGTTTATTAGTTGATGAAGGTAGCTGCACCAAAAACTCCTAGAAAAGTCCTTATCAGCCGGTCCATCTTATGATTGTACGTCACTTCATTCGCCAAGCACATACGCGTGCGACACAAAACCTATTCATGGTCTAGGTGAATGACAGGTGATATGATTAGCCCTGGGATCAATACACGCCTGGTTGTAGGTATCTCACCGATGGGTCGAAAATATGGAGGCCAATGAATGGACAACTTTGTCTTCAACAAACGTACACTGAAAGTACGAATTGACTCACAGACAACAAATCACAATCTAGGACAGGTAGGAAGATTCTTCAGCCTATCAACGAATCCCAATGGCAGCATTGCGAATCAGTGTCAATAAAGGGTGATTTCACGGTTAGGAAGGCCATAAAGATTGTAACGGATTGCTAGTGAGACTGCTATGCTCATCCGTGCTAATCCCGTTGTGACCATCCCGCTAAGGCAGCTAACTGAACACAAAGAGAAGTTTCACAACACAACCGCATCAGTTAGGTTACCATGTATGAGACAGTGATGTCTTTAATTGAGCTCTCCGATTAGCTTGTTTCGATTATCATCACTTGCATAAAGACCCGTATACAAAATATTGAAAAAGAAAATGGACATTTTTGTTATTAATTATGGACACAATAATCATATTTTCGATACAATCGGGGACACGCTTCTCACAAATACACCAGTTATTCTTGGTGACGGAAAGAGAGCAATCTGTACAGAAAAGATGCTAACATGATCGTTGAAATAATAGTTTGGTAGAAAAATCAATGAGAGGTAAATTGTGATGATTTACGGTACAGTTTTGACAACAGTTGCGTGTCAATTAACCAGTCTGGATGGCACCGTTTGTGCAAACACGGTGTTGACACTTATTATGTCATGTTATCGGTCTTGTGCAAATTTGTCCTGTTGCAAGGTTCCACGTGAATATTACTCTTTCTATGTGAAACACATTCACTGGACTGGTCAGATTATAGTTCTGATTTAAACTAGGTCAGAAATCTTTGGGATACACATGTCTCACAATAGGACAGCGTTTCCATGATGTGGAGCTCTACGACAGGGTATACGAGTGCCACAAAGGGAGTACAAGATAATCTGGATCCAACCGTTCTTGATTGTTCTTTTAAAGCTATTTCAAAAATCTACACCGAGATTCTGAAGCGAGACAGGGAGAGTGTTTTCCACTAGCTTTCCAATTTGATCTGATGACTGTTTCAAAGAAAGTTTATGACCTTCTTTCTGGATATTTTTCACCTAAGTTCATTGGGTTCTCATATATGCTCAGTTCAGTCAGTTTTGAATTGTAAAACACCCATTGTGGGTCTGAAATTAACCAAACCACTTTTAAGACGAACGGTGCTATAGTTTTGTGGCGGTATACTCGGGTGGAGTTTAATGTATATGTCAGTCAAAG
Organism: Paragonimus heterotremus; assembly: GCA_013368495.1. Lineage (NCBI taxonomy): Eukaryota > Metazoa > Platyhelminthes > Trematoda > Plagiorchiida > Troglotrematidae > Paragonimus > Paragonimus heterotremus. The sequence goes on along the minus strand of LUCH01000344.1, from coordinate 110,287 downwards.
GTCGTCAACTACATAACAGTAACTCATTGAATAACAGGTTGACGGACCCTAGTTAGCAGATACTAGTGTCATGATAAATTGCTTGCCCTCCAATATACCCTTATTCTCAGTGTTCTACAGATATTGACATGCAAAAAGTGAATATATGTTTATACAGTAAATTCCGTTTAATCTGTCAACTGTAATGTACAAACCGGTCGCTTTCTACTTGATTACGGGGACACTTGTGGACCAAGTTTGGGCAACCTGGGGACACTGGAAGAGAGCGCTCTTTCGAGGTAGGGGTTTCAACAATAGTCATTTAAAAAGAAACAACACCAACGAGTATGAATCAAAGACCCAATAAACCGTGCACGTAGCTTACACAGACAAAAACTTGAATGGCTCCAACAACAAGGCAGCAAGCTCTGTCACGCAATTTAAATTCAGTTTGTCCGCCCTTGCTAGTTTCAACTAAGCCTTACACAACCAATTCACTACCTTTTCAAGGTTCCGAAAAGTGGTCTAATGAAACGTTTTACGTAAATGAATTCTTATTAATTCATCAATTCGTAAGATCATTCAGTATTTGGCAGTAATCTCGAATGATTAGTTAACCATCTAATCAGACGTGCATTCGCTAATGTGAAAATCGATGGCTATAGCCTCCGGCAGACTGATTTTTTTATTGATCGTGTGGTTGCTTGTGCCGCGCCAACATCGCCAAATTCAATCAGGTTTTTTGCTGTTCTAAGGAATTTCTTTGTCTCAATTCATCAATTTACATTTGATTTAAATTCCAGAAAAGACCGGACACAATGACTGATTTTTTTTCTTTTGGCTTGTCCGATGGTCACACTGTTTGGTTCAGTTTATCCAATCTAATAACATTCGACCATTATGAGAAATTACATTACCAGGTATCAATCTTGGCGTAACCGTGTGTAGTGTAAACAGCCGACATGAATATGCAACGGAGTAAACAATATTGGGATGTTATCAAATAGTATGCACGCCTTCACCAAAGACCGAGTTCATTAACTTGCGGAAAGACAATCATCTTCAGACTCACAGTATTCATTGGACGATTTTTCTCCTCGCTGGTACTTGCTTACAGCCACAAAAATAAAAAACCCTTTCTCAAATGATCATTCACAATTATACCTGCAAGTCAGTTACTGTCCACCTTTTATGTATTCGTTCAGCACAACGAATATCTGGATGTAGATTCCAGCCTCTGACTTTACTGTTGCGATCTGCTGTCTATTCATGACAAAAAAATAATGTTTGATTGTTACTAACTTGCACATTTTTCATAATTGCAGTTAAAATGTTGCGTAACGTTTCAGAGCAGCATGTGAGTGATTGTTTTTTACCTTTATCGAATACAAAAATGCGTCGATATTTCGCAATAAAAATGAAGATCGGTGTGTCATTGCTGACCCGTAAATTGTGTGTGTGTATCAAGTAACAGAATTATGTAGAGTCGATCGCAGTGTCATGTAGGATCCAAATTAATGTGGACTGGTTGTAGCAGACAGCTCTCTCCTCATCAGAACTCATAACCACACTATAAAGTTATCTAAATTTTTCGATAAGTTGCTTCAACCTCACAGGGTACATATAGTTTTTATAACCGAAAACAGTCAATGCGCGAGGCGATTTGAACCAATGTGGTGAATAGCTAGTTACTCCTGTTTACTGCACTTGAAAAGAAATGTTTTAAATTCAAATCAATAAACTTGATAGGGGTTCTATTTACATTTTTTACGTGGACAACTTCACACGGTTACTAATGAAAACCTCAGTAGCTAAACACGTGCTGAGCGTTATCGACTCATCTTGTGCATTCAGAGTCCTATTAAGTCATTCTAACCCAGGATTCTTACGATTTGCCGAAGCAGCCGCGATCAACCTACTCAAACCAACTCTGTGCACCCAAAAACAACTGATCATGAATGTGACTTTTCCCTGGACTTGATGACTCATCTTAACCCGCTTACTGATTATCCACCCCTCTAGGTGTTGATTATCAAAAAAACCCACCCGTGTTACCATAAATTTGGTATTGACGAGTCAATACAAAACGTCTGCATCCACCAGTTTCCGTGCTCTAACTGCTTTGTTCAAACTGTTCAAGAGAACCAACTGTTTCGAAATTTACTTCATTTCATACTTCAGCAAGTCAAACTCTATTAACGTGGAAAGTACATTTATCGAAATAAATGCAGCACCTTTTTTGAGAACAGCCGACAGTTGCGGAGATAATTTGTGTAGTCGTTATTTCTGCTTTGCGTTCAGGTCTTCAAGGTTCTACTCGATCAGTATTCTCACAACTGTCAATCGACCGTTTATTGTTCGATCACCACAGAAACACACACGTGTAACCATATGCAATTTCTATCACGGATAAAACAATCGTAATTGCAGTCAGTTGTACTTGTCATTTTGCGTAATGCACAAATAGTCACCAAAGATGAATTGAAGTGAACTTCATTTCGCAGATTCAGAAACTTGGGTAGGTTGGACTCCCGCATGTTGTATGTCTATGCACATTAGTAGATAACTAGTTACGCCTTAAGTGGGTCATGGTGCAGTTGACTTTCTTGACATGAGCCTCAGTGTTCGATGAACTATACCTTTTTCCATACTGGCTTCGCTTGTAGACAAGAATTTATCTTTCGTGTAAAAGCCTTTCGCTTTAGTGCAGTAGAATTTCTCCATTGTATTTTCAGGCTATGGAAGTGGTCTATGATTGGTCTAGTGAATTCATATTTAGCGGCCTTTTTGGTTGCGACTGCACGCATTGGCTGCTGCGATAGGGCGATGCCCGATGCAACGCTTGAGTTGTGAAGGCCGTCATGTAGTCTAATCGGGGTATAGAGTCTAGTCCAGAGGAGGCAGAGAACACAAACCAATGAATGTCGTCAATCGTCTTGTGACTTACAACACGGGTGCAGTCAAGTGGCTTTGTAACACGTTTTAGTGTGTCGAAATAAGCCATGGGTGACGGACCCAAATACAGCCGAATCAGTCCCGATACGCACAGACGCATTGTTGAAGCTTTCGAAAGAGGTGATGATTGGCGCATGGTAGCTCGCCTAAATGAAATCAATTGCAAGACCGCGTATAAGTGTCTCGATGTCGATTGCATCAACTAGGAGGCGCAACCCCGGAAACCGAATGTTCCTAAGTCTCCCTTTGTAGGCATATATTAAAGAGTAGTACCATCAAGAAAATAAACATTGGTAAGGATGTGCTTTACACTTTTCAACTTTAGAAACAAAGAGAGTGCTTATGTCACGTGATAAAACAGCAGTCATGTTTATTTTTGACTATAAGCTAGAGCTTTGCGTTATCAGTAAAAAGACAAGAGAGGGCAAGAATTGTAGATACTACATCGTCTACACAAATAAGAAACAGACGTCAAAACGTCGAGCCTTAAGGAACTTTACTACTGCTCTAGTTTGGAATGCGACAGTATGAACAAACCCGGTTGCTAAGGCGGGACTGAAGTCAACAAAGCAGGCTGATGTGCCGGATTAAGTGCGTAAGTCCCATCTAGCAGTAGAAAAAAATGTGCTAAGGATATGTAGCGGTCGATTTGTGGATGTTCAATCGATCTCTTTGGGAGGGTCAGCTTTTGGAAGCCGGAAAGGTGCGCACAACGTTATCCATCCGCAAGGGTCTGGATCGCAATGAGCCAGCTAATTACAGACCGATTACATTATTGCCGGTTGTTTTAAGAAGTCTTGACAGCTTGAATGATGACTAATTAAGTAAGTATTTTATTCCATTCGTGTTGTTGTCTAGCTGTCAATATGGATTCCGAAAGGAATCTTTGGTTGTCACTAACTGACTTACTGCTCGGGAAGATTAGATAAACGTCGCCAGTGTATACACGGTATTGCTTCTAGGACTTCGACCGAGTAGATAATTTAAAACTGTACACCGCACTTCATAATTATGCTACAGAAAATCTTCTAGTACTGTAGCTCACTGACTACATCCCAGATCGCCGTCTTGAGATGAAGTGAACAGCGCACTTTAAGGTTGATATTTTGCGTATAACGGTGTACCACATGGTTACATACTAGTATCTGTACCGATATTCTGTTCTTGACCGAAATCTCACAATTTGTCAAGTCCCCGTTATTATTATGTGTTGATGACCCCAAACCTGGACGTATAATGGATAGTGAGAAGCTGCACTGTTATGTAAACACACTACACTGTTGGATAGCAGACAACCGAGTCTAGTTTAATACGGCCAAATGTGAGTTGATGTACCTTCATCATTCAGGCCGCATAGATTACTTTCTGAGAGGCAAATGCTGGGTATCACCAAATGTGAACTCGATTTGGGCATGAGTGTCTCAAGTGAATTTGGCCTGTCTCCGAATAGTGAGTAACAGGAGACTTTTTAAATATGCTTATGTCTAACAGAAATAATTATCTCAAGGATAACTCGCCAAAGCTGTGACAATGAATGACTTGTACGAAACATTCTTTTGCCGTCCGGGTGTGTCCATTCAAGAACAACTTATCAGAACCACGTTCGTAACCGTTGGATCGGTAGCTACATTTAAGCGCAGACCTGATTCATATATTCAGGAAATCTAAATGAGGAATTGTACAACTTGATCATCAGAATCATTGTGATACAATATAGATACGCTCAACTTCCCAATGACAATGTTAGCTAGCTTCTGTTTGTATTATTTTGTGGTGCGATTATCGATAATCATTGTTTGGGTTTTCAATCCGTTGTGACTTTCTCTTTCGTAATCTTTCTATTGCCAACCTCCTGATAATGAAACAATCTGTCGATCCTAAGTTTTTTTTATAAATAATCAAAAACAGTTTAGTATAACTTTTCACGACTTCTCTCAATCCGTCAGTTTTCTAACAATCTTATGTACAGATCTTTTTGTTCAGTCAGCTTGTTGGACAAACTGTGAGCAGTGGTGTATGAGCATTTAAAACTGTTAGTAACAGAACATTGAGCAAATACCAGACCATGTAAACAGAATTCTTTTTTAAATTGTGAACAGGTGATCAGGCTAAAGATCTTTTATTTATACATGTTCTTTCGGTTCAAATCGAAACCAAGATTTGGATAACTGAAATTCCATCAACTCAACGAAAAGTCTCAAAGCTTTACATTTCCCTCGTAGCCGGTTTGAGTGAATGAATATTTCCCACGGGACAAAATTATATCACCCTCAGCTGAACTTCAATTGATTGGCCGCTTTATTTTGTGAAATGATTGTATTTCCTGGAAATCGCGAGCGCGAGCCTCCTGAAGTGAACAGAGGTCCTCATTGGGTCATGCTCGGTTCGAGAGCATCAACCGATAATTCAGTGACACATAAGAGGATGGTGATACGAGACAGATCAACGGCTGGGGATTTCTTTTTTTAGTTGTTTTCACTTCCGGTGCACAGTTTACGAAAGATCTGGGCATCCAGGAATACGGGCATGTGACCAAAATTTGTAGGCAACAAGAAGGACTGGCTCACTTGCAATTGAGCCCACGTGCTCAACACAGGCGATCTAACGTTAACCACCTTGATCCTAGCTGACAGTCGGGTAATAAGAGTGAGTGGTTTCGAACCAACAACTACCCGTCAGGACCACCGAGGAGTTTGGTCATATTTGTGCACATTCCCGAGTCACCTAGGACTGAAGTTGTCTAGTTTTTCGAAAGTGAAGTAGTTTTCCTCGTAATGTTTGACGTAAAAGCAAACTTGATGACTGGAACGGGCAAACTTGAACGCCGAATGTTCACTATCACGGTTACGAAGTGAAGGGAGATTTCTTAATTATATTCCTTACCGCTGGATGTGGTAACTCGCAACTATGAGCGTGCATCAACATGAACACTATTGGTGACCTGTCGAGAAGGCTTACACGAATGAGACGTTAGCTGAATACAATCGAGTTCAACTGTACTAAACCTTTTGTGAGTATTTACAACAGGCACTGTACATGATACGTCATAAAACTGGTTGCAACCAAAACAGTACATTATATAATCTCGTACTCGAACTGGCTTCGAACATGTGCATCAGCTCGAGCCTCTCATCATGTTTACCCAAAAAAAACTAACAGATATTCATTAGTATTCATAGATCTCGCAATAATGATGTCAGAGACGTTTGCACTCTGTACACTGATCTTCATGAACGACCACATACATCTGAACTACTGACTCGAGCTTGCAAAACACCACTGTTCTAAACGGACACAAACAGTCAATGAATTCAACGCTTGAATAATACTTGTAAATCGTAATTATAGCAGAACTAAGGATAACTTAATGTATTCATCAGAAAGACAGCTCAAAGCTAATAAACAACCTTGTCATATTTCAACATAATGAATTCTTCCTACGCATAGATGCGCTACATTTGAGTTTAGCTGTTTACTCAGCTCATCAGTCTATTCATATGAACCGGATTGTGGAAAATTTAACAATTTTGAGTGTATCAACCGGAACCATAATATAAACCAAACAATAAAATCTAGGATCAGGAAGTATGGTTCACAATAACACTTATTTGGACAGATTGTGTGTATTTCGGAAAATCGAGTATACAACGAAACGGTTACATCAGAACCCACGACGTGAAACATCCAATCCTATATTATCCATTGTTGCTGAATTGACTTGTCCTGGAAACAGAGTATTTTGGGTTGCAACCTAGGTAGGTTATACTATGATCATGAGTTCTGTGCTTTCAAAAACCTTCTGCGTGAGACAGTATGTCAGGTATTGGACTAATTTACAGCCTACCTGCCGGAAGGAAGAACCATAATCTAAGTGTAAACCATGGTCTTTTATTGATCCGAAAATCTTTGGAAGACAATCAGACCACCAATCCACAAGTAAAACAGGATATCCGTACGGTTGAACATCTAGCGTAGTCAAGGGAATGATATCCTTTAAATTCTAGAGTATAATGTCCTCATGCGACTCTTGAAATGGTAATTGAAGTTCCGAAAACCAAACAGAAAAACAGATTGAGTAGAGGTGCGCTTGTGACAAAATCTGAAATTTTTGAAGATGATCCTAGCGTGCCAGTGGGGGAATGTTACGCATCCGGGTTGGTTTAATTTTCGGTTTACTAGTGAATTGTGGTAATCTTTTATTCTTGCAGTCTACCACGGAGGCACTTTGATAATAGTGTTTAGCACAGGATCGCCAAACAATCGTAATCGCACAATGCATTTACCATCCAAACATCATCGAATTTTCTTCCTCGATTGCCTTCTGCTCTGGTGAATTAGTGCAATTTTTTACACGCTTGATTTGACGTGTCGCTCCGGAAGTTTCACCCATCAATAACCATGCTAAGGAGAACGAACACAGCAAATAAAACTAAACCATGCGACCTGATTTCACTTCTCTGAAAAGTATTGACTGCAATCTGTGCCAATGGAATACCTGGCGTCATCTGGGATTCGTTAGGTTGTGTACTGTTTCCAAAACGCCAACGATGTGAATACAGTTGCCAACCCGGGAGGTTGAGTTCGAAACTTCCCCGTATGTATGTGTGTTCATGCATCACTTCAGCACCAGCATGTTTCTAATCAGATCTTGACCGCTCAGCCTAACGTTCTTTTTGCAGTCGGTGATTCGAACAGAGGATATGTTTTCCTGTTCAACGGAACTGTTGATTGGCGTGTTCATCCGAGCATGTAAAGACAACTAACTGGAACAGGATTTTTAAATTCTTCCACAATGCCTACTGTATTACGAAAAAAAATATTCGATAGCCTGCAATTCATTCTGTTATTGATGAAAACAAGAAATTTCCAACTGTTCTCACCGACTGCAATTTTTGTTTACGGTAATTCAATCTGGTTTCCAAATTACATCCAGTTGCACCTTGATGTGCACAGAACCACACAGATTGCCTGTCATCTTCGTGGACACAACATTAAGGTAACTTCATCAACATCTGTTAGCCACTATAGGTAAAACTTTCACTTATGGGAGGTCCGGGAGGCAGCAATGCAATTTGAGTGACATTTGGATAATCTGGGCTAAATCGAACATGCCCGAGGACAGCAGCCCAACTAAGTCCTTACTCAGATTAGACCACTGCTAATTTCAGTATGTCTACTGAAAGACTACCACCTTCATTGTAAACAAAGATTGATCCGAGGAACGTTGGAAGTTGGCAACAAACAATTTTATCGCCCGATTTTGTTTACATTCATTCAACCAGGTTTAACCAATGAAATGTTCACAGACAGTCAGACGCCACAAGTTCTGATCAGGTATGCCGTTTGGTTTCGCTGTTTTAGTGCAACCAAGTCCAATGCCCAAATTATATCAGAATATTCATCTCTGGAGACATCCGAGACAAAAATGACCCTTAAACTGATGTACAAATCACAACTGACAAACTGGGACGTTGAGTTTTGTTTCCTCTGTGCTCACCTAGTTTACCTGTGAATGAGCGTTAAGATACGACCGAAACGTTCTAACATTACTGAGCTCATGATGACATCATTCTCGTAGAACCAGTGTATTGATACAGTTTTTGTCTACCACATCTGGTTTAGTGAGAAGTTCTCGGAAGATGAAAATTGCAAATACCCATTTTCTAATGTTAGATTTTCATGAATAATCAAAATGACCAGCACGGTTTTGAGTAAAATTTCATGCTGATTGTTGACGCTCTCAGTGTTCTTGGCTCGGCTTATTCTGTTAATCTGGGATTTTGAAATCAATCGAGTGAATTTAAAAATTCGGAATTATTTAAAACAGTTTGTTCCCTTCAGAAGTTTGAACAACACCGTTAGAACACGAAAACTGGTAGATGCAAGCATTTTGTATTGACCCATCAGTACCAAATGTACAATAACATGAAACGTTTTTTTTTTTACGTCGAACAGTTGACTATCCACCCAACCCATCCTTAACTGTTCGATATAAAAAAAACCGTTTCATGTTATTGTAAATCTGGGACTGATGACTCAATACGAAATGCTTGCATCTACCAGTTTCCATGTTCTAACGGTGCTGTTCATTGGAGAATGCTTTCTACTGTTTTGCCCAGTATGCTCGTTCTGCGTTTCTTGAGTTGCACCATCGATCGGAATGAGATGATTAATGTGAGCTATTTCAATGTTATGTGTGAACCGAAATTGTATCAGCTGCTAATTGCTAGGTTAGAGTTAACAACGTCTTTACAAATAGAAGGTGAGTAGCGTTGTAATAAAACGATGTGGCTAATCTAGTGGCTGTTGCAGCATCGACGATGGCAGTTTCACAAATTACGGACCACGGAGCTCAAAACCAACTGAACTTCGAAATGGAGAACAAAAATGTCATATAATCTTTTACAGACGGGGCTAACGTAGCAGAGTGGCGCAGTGGAAGCGTGCTGGGCCCATAACCCAGAGGTCCGTGGATCGAAACCACGCTCTGCTACTGCTTTTCGCACTCTTTGACTGCTCTACCACGAACCATGAGACTCGTTTTAACGAAACCCTGCAAAACTAATTCGTACGTTTTCGTGTTCTAACGGTGTTGTTCAATCGGAATTATGTCAATACAATAAACATGTTCGGACTACACGTTCAACATCGTGTTCTCATCGAATGAAGTTGGTCGCTCAAGATAGTTTGTGACTAAGCGCCGTACAATAGATCAACTTAACGCAAATAAATATATAGATTGAACATCATCCACAATTGATCACAGCTGTCGCATTTCCGTAGAATTTGCAGTCGGCCCATTTCGAAAAGAAGCACTAGACTGGAGTTTCGCGTTCAGTTGTGGGTGGTGTTCAATCTATATGAAAATCAAAATTCCCTACTACTCATCAGCAATCAAATATATATGTAATCAAGGACTGAATCAAACCATTGTACCAAGCGCCATGTAAGACTAGTCATAGTCTACAGTTTCTTTAGAAATATGAACAGTAGCTATCATCCTAGATCACACCTCACACGACACATTCACTACAATACACAATCACAGAAATGTTGCAAAAGGATCAAAAAGAATTAATTGCTTTCTGGCCGATAATTAAGAAAAACGCAGAATGCGCGCAACACTACGAAGTAAAACAAGCGTTTCAGTAAAAACACTGACGTTCTTACTTCATTAAAAGCTGTGTCTAACTTTCGATGGCTCTTTGGTGCATCGTACATCGTATGCGATAGCTTAAAGGCAAAGCTGGTCAAGAAGAACGATTTTTCTCTAATCATACACTCTGAATTGCATTCTCATCAATGGACCACTAAGGCGACAATTGTGTGTTCGCTTTAGGAATACCGGTAATCATGATGATCGACTGCTTGGTTCACTTATGTATCACGTATTCAACTATTACGTACCTAGCTGTTGGCTTGAGTAGCACTCAGTGGTCTAGTGACGTACGGACAAAGCCTTATATACCGGAATGAAACAACGGAACGGCTTGTTGTACTGTTAGGAAGAACGTGAAATGCACAACAAGATTCATTTGAGTTATTCACACGGTTTGCTGCGAACGCGATTGATAGGAGAACTGGTAACGTAGAGTGTACCATATTCGATTAGCTAACCCCAAAGGCAACACTTGAAGTCAGTTGTAGACCATCTTGATTCCCACGTAGCATCTCGCAATGATAACTATCCCGCTGACTAATCGGCGTTTACGGATGTTAAGAAACGTGCATCGAGAAGCGGTTTAGTGCGCAATTCTCGAGCATTGTAGAAAATCAAGAAAAAACCTGACACAACTACACAACTGTCGGTAATCCTTTCTAACTTAAACAACTTTTAAACAGTATCAGAAAATAACTCATCACTTCTATTGTTTTCGTGTAAACCTGTATGCGGTCCAAATAACTGATAGTTCATTAGTCCCTGAAGGTCCAATTATTTCAACTTATGGCAGGTGAATGGTTTAATTAACTTGAACACTTGACTTCCATCGGTATCGGCTTCACGGTTTCATTAACCCAAATAAATGGACATGAGATTTATTAAAGAAACCGTTTTCAGTATGAAAAGACTTGACAAGGTTAAATTACAAAATGTTTCGAAAGACGTTTCCTTAGTTGAGAAAAATTTGTCGAAATAAAAGTAAGAGTTTACCCACCGTACGTAGCCGTGCAACAGTACAGTGTATTCAACGGACAACATGCCGATGAGAAATACAGACGGGATGACTTGAGGCAGGTGTAGCGTGCATTGTGCTTGCTCAGAAGTGATGCGCTTTTATCGACATGAATGATTGAGCCTAGGTCACAGTAGCATTACCTTCTCAATGACTGTTATTTATTTGACATTAAATAGACGCCGATAGTTCATCTGGTAACTATTTCATTCAATTTCAGTCCCGTAGTCGAGTGAAATGTCGAACAATTCTGGTAAAACGAACTGAAACTTGTTTTGAATGAGAAGCCAGCGGATAGATCTGAAACTTACAGGCAGTGAAGAGTTATTTAAATCAAATGATCGTTTTGTACTGACGTGCTTTAGTTTCGCCCGATGTCAGAAATCAACGATCGGAGGTAATGAGCAGCAAAAAAACTAAAACATTAAAAGGACTGAAAAGCACCGTTGCGAATTGATTTCCGCCCCCTTAACACTCCTCTCCCGAAAAATACTGCTTGTGTGATCGATTTTGTGGTTTCACTTGGGTTGACACAATCAGTTACTAGTTATAATTGGATCGCTATCTTGCATTCTGAAATACCTGTTCTAACAGATCGCTGATCACATCGAAAGTCACTCCAGCTACTTTTTCGAATTCTATAGTTCAGATTATGTAAGAAAAATTGGAAATCAGTGATATCATTTCACAGTGTTATAATCGATTAGCAGTATATACTGGGAACGATGTATCAGATCGAAAACCTGGCATATGTGGTTTGTGATTCGTCAACGATGTGGATTGATTGCCATAGCGTATTCCAAGAAATGAGTTGATGTCGAAAATGCTAGTCAGCGTACAGTTGCCGGTGAAACTGTTTTGTGTCCACGGCAGTCGTACTGCATTTGTTATTGTCTTCTGAAAGCTGTCAGGAAAGATGAACGGAATTACTACATCAATAACGGGATTAGATTTATCTGGGGTTGCGATAATTTCAAGTGGTGTATAGATACAGGAGTGTATCTGTAAATAACTGTTGCTAATCGATCGAAAATTGTATGGAATTACAGAGGTTAATTCCACGATATATCTTCAGTTAACGAGACACCGAATGGTGTACGCAGCTGATGTATCTTATGGAGAAAGCATGAACAGTTATTGAGCTCTAACAAGAATGAACGTAAGGTGCTGATGTGCAAGGAGGTAAAAATGCTATCATTGTAAGGCCAATTTTATGCTCTATCAGTAAAGAGCCATCGAGACACTATAGTTTGCACGCTTAAGCGTGCCAGAACCCTTTGATCTACACTAGAACCTACTATATTCTTTGATGGAGGTCTACTTTTCTCGGCACCCATAACAATTTTGTCATTGAGGTAAGTAGAAGCATTGTCGAATCCGATTGTACTTGTGTTTGTTATTTGGCAGAGGATGGCATGAGGTACAATTACACTAAATCGTTAAAAATCTCATTGGTGAAACCTTGGATGTATGTTGGTACTTTACATTTGTCGTGAGTATTTTACGATTGAACCTCACAGATGGATCTCCACTAGCTCCAGTCTAGTGTAATGTCGTCAGCGTTCAACATCGTCTTAGTTAAAATAAATGTATTCTTAGAAGAGTAACGTTAAACTTGGAAGAAAAATTTATGGAAATCATCACCGTTCATGTATATTTTGTTAGCTATGACTAACGCATTCTATTTGGAGTAGTTAACTGCTGGGTTCACTCTCGATTGTTGTATCCGGTCTAGTTCGCATTCAGCCACAACCTCGACTGTAAAACTGATACTGTGCTTGAAAGAACACGTAAGGTGATAACCATTTTCAAGCAGAGAACCAGAATATTCTGGAAAACTAACACCGTTGTTGTAATCATTCAAAAATGTCAATCAACCGAACTGACAGTGTATATTAGAGGATTCACTGCTGCTCCTCTGCATAAGCCACCGGGCGGAATGCATTATGATTCGAACATGTGCATAAAAAAGACACTGAGAATAATTAGATCACATTGTAGCATAAGGTATTCTGTAGTATTCACAGTAAGACCATTCAACGCTAATGTACAATGAAACAAACTGAAACGGGCTACTGATCGCCCCTAGCACTAAGTGGCCTGTGGAAATGGTCAACAGATAACCTAACGTCAGACATCGTATCCACCTGAAGCGTTCCTGTAAAGACATTGATGATTGTCTTTATATATTGCGTGCAAGATTCGAAATTCACTTTGCGTATGATCACCATACGTCACGGTGCATAAAGCAGTTTATTTTCACAAATTTACTTGAATCAAGATGAGTTGCATGGAGACGAAGATCCTCCTTTTTGATGGCAACTTTGAAGTTGTGACTTCTATCAGTATATATAATCACTTAATGATAATTCCCAAAATTTCGGCTTGTTGGGATTAGACATATTGTTTTTCGGTAATTGTATTACACGAGACTGGATAACACTGCATTGACCTGGCTGTAATCCTTCAAGCTGGTATAAATGACACTCGTTAGTGGTGTAGTGTCCACAAGTCAGTTATATTTCATAATTTATGCTTATACATTTTGGTATACATCGTTTTGTTATCTTCAGTTATACGCTTGCTTGAAATCATCAGAAATCATTTTTTTGAATTGCATCATTCCACACTAATAAACGGTGGGTACCGCGCGTCATCTCCGTCTTCTTCATTCGTGTGCATATTGGGTGGTTGGACGGTGAGGTATTTTAGCACCGCGTATTAGCCGATCTATCGACGCTCAAATTTTATCGTATCTCGTCGTTTGTGGGATTATCTATCGGTCGTCCTACAGATCTGAGCTTGTGGCGCTGTCTCTTTTCTTTCTTGTGGTGTTCTATTCCACTTAACGGACCTTGACGTATCAGTGAGTCGTTCCTTTTTTTCCCGATACGTTTTCTGTTTAATCCGTACGTCTACCTTTAATCTTATTCGTCACCGTTATATTTTTGGTCATTTTTATTAGTTAATTGATCAGTCGACTACAGTAGCAGTCTATAATAGCATACCACAGTCATTCTCTAGGTTGGCAGGAAATCGTTTACAGCTTTTCCTATCATTTGGTGGTTGTAAGCAACAAACAAGTGGAAAACATTTAAATTATGAAGATTTATTGCTGCTTGTTTGTATTTGTGGTTCATAGTGTTTGTTTAGATGATAAGGTTATCGGAATTCCGGTTGAATAACCTGGGACACCGATAAGGCCCAGTAAATGGTGAGCACTGTTTTTTACAGCTGCGACTTTTTCTCATTACAGTTAACATATCTCTAACTAAACGGGAAAATATATGGTACCTGAAGTCATAAAGTCTCACATACTCGTTGATTTGGCGGTGATTGTTAGCACCCCTCGCTCAAGTCTATGCGCATTTTCTTCTCCTGGAAGCAAGCTCTAAAGCCCGATTCTACACAGTTCGTTTCTGTTCAGGTTATGTAATACGCTACCCACCAAAGCATTTATCTAAAGTTATTGAGACACTTACCGTTACTGTTGCAAAATTATTCCGGAATACACAACCAAATCAACAAGGAATGAATATTGATCCTAGTAATTAATACAAGAACGTTAGTCACATTGATAGTAATTTACCCTAGCTACACCTTGTAAAATGAAGCAAATTTAGGCGTTTTCAAACGTGTCGTTGTTAACTTCCGCCTCCGTAATTGTGTTTAGTTTAGACAGCCACAAAGCACATATTTGCCCTTAATTAGGCTATCAAATAGTCCTCCTCCTCCTAAGACACTTTCCCCAAACGGATATTGTGCCATATTTTACCAAACTAACCGCAGTTCGATCAAACGTAACTCATAACTGGGGATTGCAAAATAGGTATCCAAAACGTAACGCACTCAATAACGTTGGACGCCGTGCTGTATCCTAAAGTTGCTTGGATTGCAGACTGACAATTGCTACACCCACACTGTCTAGAAACAGTTGCCTCGCCCTACGCTGTTCACACCTAATCACAGGACCTCACATGAGAGACAGTCAACATACACTCATACAAATATCTTACAATGTTCCAAATCTCATGTGACTGAGTTGTATTCATTCAAAGGCTGATCACTGTTTCACTTGCACTTTCTAATAGACAGACGTAAATCTTTTGGTGTGTCAGTAGCATTTTGTAAAATCTCCTCTAATGAGTTTAAAAATGAGCTATACAGCTGGGTAATCACCACAAATTCACTGTAGAACTTCGCTCATGCTCAATCGACTATGTCATTAATTTGTCTGCCCATTCAGTTGTTCGTCTTTTATATGTAGGGAAAAGTGAAAGCTAAGTTCAAGTCCGGATGTGGTCGGCCGTGCTTGTTGCGAAACACTGAACGTGTACACCGGCTAGAACACAACGCTGTTCGAACCTGACTAGCAAGTATCACGTCCTCTTGTCTTCGTAAGCAATCACTTTCATGAATGTTTTCTCACCAAAGTTAATCCTTTGAACAAGTTTCATTTTATGTTGAATTAGATGATTCTGACACCAGATTTCGGCGTGGAACTTTAAAGCACTACAGCACAGAAGGTCCGTGCCATTTCTGAATGTGGGAAACCGGGACGAAATATGTGTTTTCTTTCCCCCGGCATAGCTTCGTAAGTAGGCTTGTCCAGCATGTAGCGTAGGGAAATGCGGTACACATCGTTTGTTTGAAACTTGTTTAAGCTTACATCACTCACAAATCGATCGATTTGAAATCAGTAAACCTGTCACACTACTTACTAGTTATATTGACGACTGAAAAATTAACATATATGGCTGAATAAAACCAGAAACTTTTCAGAAGTCATTGGGGAGATCTCCCTCTACTGTGTTACTGATTGCCAATGAGTTTTGGTTGATATAAACTGCTTATCACGTATAGTTTATTGCTGTTTTCAACCGACCCTTTGGAACAGAATCACTAAACCCTAAATTTGATCCTGCAAAGCCTTGTCACCAGTGCATTCGGACTTGATCATTCGGTCATGAATGATAGAAAAACAATGACTAGGTGGTCAACACAGTCAGCACGAGGTTTCTGTTCAGGTTATGACAAGTCCAAAAGAAAGCGAAGGAAATTGGCTGGAACGACAACAGAACTGTGAAGTCCCCGGTTTTCCATAGAAGTGGTCCTTAGAAAACCTGGGGCCAACAGGCCTCTGGAGTGTTCCACTTAGGAACTGTGTTCCCATTGGGTATTATTTATCTGACGTACAACAAATATATCTTTATCAGGTCATAAACAATCCACAGTAATATCGTATTTATTTCAGTAAGCCTGATGATGTCGGAGAATGAATGGTTTACATGGGCAAGTAAAGTACCAAGTAAGACTGTTTTTTGTCACATTTCCCATCAAAAATGCATACCGAGAACGCTGTTCTAATTAATTCTCCAATACTGTAGGTAGCCAGTGTAACGTGGAGCCAAAAATGTGATCACTACGAGTATATGGGATGATTAGACACACTTCTAAAATAATGACCTCCAGCAGTGACAAATTCTTTACACATTTTATTGCACGATAACCTGATCGATCACATCAATTTATCTTTTCAGCTGGACACCACAATCAGAAGTATATGAGCTGCCATGTAAACCCAGGTTCTCTCTCTGAGGTTAATCGCACCACTGAAACGATTGCTAAACTTCAGACGGTGGCTTTTCTATTGAACTAAACACATTGTGCTATGTACAAACCGATGTGGTTATCTGTTTAAAACAAAACTCTATACCAGCGTGATCGGATCGAATAAACTGACATTTCGAGAATTTAGATCTGATACCGTTCTATCACCCAAGCGGCCAGAAGATGGGCTCAAGAAGATACCGACTGTTTGAATGGGGATGGGGTGTGTGGGTGAGCAGTTTGAATTTGGGAAAGATTTATCACTGACTGACGAGCTAGTTGATCCATCTCTGGTCTGTCTAACAGCTAGCTGTGAACAAAGTGGTCAAAATGTGGTTTTCAACGATGTGTAGATTGTTTTGCAGTTTATCAAAAGGAAGCAATCTAAGGCAAAATATTTTCTAAGAATCTGCCAGTATAACCGTGAAAATTGACCAACTGGATGACAAACAGTGAAATATTTTATGTACAGTTTCAATATCCAATAAATCAGTAACTTTGCTGACTGTCAAAAGCACTGCAACATTTGCTGGCGCAGACTCCTCTACGTCATTCACATTGCAGCAATATCAATAACAGTAGCGCGAAGAAAAATTCATTTCCACTTATAATCTTCCTTTCAAATAGTTTCCAATGTATACACTTAAATAATAATATATCCGATGTGGACCTCAAGAAATCCGGTATCCGCCAAACTCTACTGTTCTCATTCTTTCTGCTTATTATGTTAGTTCACTAGGAATTGTTCCGCTAAACTAAACAAGAGGTATCGTCCTCGGAATTCAACAATTACAAATACTCTGCCTTCTTGCTCTGCAGAATGACATGTCAGAACTGGTACGCTCCTTATAAGTGAATGTCTTGGTGCTTCAGCTACACTTTCTAGAAGAGGGAAGTACTGACAAATTCTTAATTATTGTCCAAAACTGTAGGTCATGGTTTGTAACACTTTTACATGATGCAGCTTGATGTGGTTTTTTAGTGAAAAATATCTTCCCACTATCCTTAGGTGATTCATATTCTTTGTATGGCGTTCGAAGTTTCCTTCAATTCTGGATAATCCAATTTCGAATTTTTAAATGCATGTCTACCATCCCTCCTTTGAGTGAATTACAGTTCTTTGGTAGTTCATAGTCGTTCGAATTTAAAGTACTTTTTGAGTTACAAACAAACCGTCTAGCTTTAGAGATATTTCACCTTTTCATCTCAATAGAAATACTATTTCTCATCAGTCTGTGTCTAATGACTTGACTGATAGTAATCATTCTCTTTCTTATGATCTTTGTAAATTCATTTCTACAAGTCACACCTCTTAATACCTTCATATATATTATTAATACAAAGACCCCCCCTAAGTATGTCAAAGAATTCTCTCTTATCATTTGTCTAACACTGATTATGGTTTACCCTAATAGTTCCCACAAATGAGTTACCGTAAAGTGAAACCCACACCATTTTCCCTCGTCTACTAAAAACTTTTTTATGATACAAATACTAAAATACTAACCTACTGAATGACGTAAGGAAATGTAATGAGCCACATCAATCCATGTTCCACAGGTACGTGGATATCCAGTTGATTGCTAGGAGAGGAAATAAGTTGTTCTGTTAGTCGGTCTTCAACTGCGGGTCAACCGCGGGTGTATTCCAATAGAGGTGTTCTAGTAACCCGGTTTTTTTCTATATAAAAAGCATTCCTAATCACTACCCTCTACGAAGTAACATAAAATATCATCTTCGCATCATGCGTTTTCTCGCTTTTTGTGACTTCCACGCCAACTTCAGCATCAGTCTTGGTCAAATCTACTAAAGACTTCTATTTGTAAAGCGCATATTTAAGGTGTGGTTGTTTGCTCGTTCGCTGAGTCAGCCTTCAGCTTGCAAGCGTTTTATCACCAAGCTAGATGACGTCATCAACATGTGAGCGTTGGTGAGTATAGGTTTGAACATTACTGCCGATGAAGATCGGCAAATGTCCATCTTTATGTACTATGGTAATGTGACCTGAAGTGATGTGCATTGGGATTGGTTACTTTTTGTTCCCATTGTCTCAGTATGTCAGCGGTCCTGTTGGTTACGTCCTGTTACCTTTGACCTTTTGACTTGAATTATGATTGGTTGTTTGTCATTATTCTCTTAATCTCGACCGGTCAGGGCTTTTTTTGACCGACACTTCAGTTGATTACTGATTATCGATCTTTGATGTGTTCAAGTTAATCCGTTCAATTGTATGTTGGTATTCAGTTAATGTTCAGTCCTTCCCTCTGATCGGTTCATAGGTATGGTCCAGTCCGGAATTTGTGTATTGATCTGATTAACGAATGCCAGTCTTCCAGTGCATCATCGATCTATTGGTTTTCTCCTGTAAACAAACTTCTCTTTAAAGTTAGAAACCAGTTTTGATTTACTGTAACTTACATGCTGAGCAGCCAGTACAACTGAACTTTTCAATCTGTTGACAATATAATGGATTTGAGCCCGCCGTTTCCCTTAATTCATAGTGAGGAGATTTTATACATTTGCTGCGTCTTTAAGATAGTCATTATGTATTAGTTCAATTACATACCAAAATTAATATTTTACATTGCATCTTCCGACGCATATGTCACAACCTATCAACTCTTTTTGAAGATGCATTTCTACATCATCAATCATACTAAAGTGCGAACCTTCATTTGCCGGCTTCAGTTTCTACGGTTCATGGGGATAATCCGTCAGTTTACCTCGAGCCTGACTGGAAACTTTATACGGTTAAAAAACGTTATTGATTTTGTAGAAATAGTGTACAGTCTGTGTCTTGCATTATTTATCTACGAGTGAAGCTCATGAGACCCCTAACACTTTACATTCACGAACTCGGTTGATTTAAGTCAGATGCCCCCAAGACGTAATCGCAGTTTTTGCAGTCATATGGACGTTGCATTCACATGCATTCAAGAAAACACTGGATTCGATTTTCGTTTCATCCACAGCTCACCAGTGATAAGTACTCTTTGAATTCCTCGTCACTTTCTGGCGGAGAGGCTGCGTTGGTCATTGCCCCATCTACTTCATAGCGGACGTGACTGATTTATCATAGTTAACCTATCAGCTACATTCGGGTTGCCCGAACGTATGGAGTGGGAATACAGTTGCCTTCCATTCATCTCTAATCGACACCACTCCCCCACGAGGTATTCCGACTCCATTTTAACCCACACAGTGAGTTCAGTTACTTGTGTAAAGTTTTCACTATTGTAAGATAACATGGTTGCGGTTGATATAATGCACTGTTTGTCAAATTTAGTAAACGCTGTGATTTCGACTTTTTGTGAAATCCAATCCAGCGGTGATCGTCCGGAACAAAACAAGACAGTTAGTGGATCTTCTCATTAGACAATCCAGTAACGCCAGCATTACTCACTGGTAAGTGTAACTGACCGCTTGTGATCGACGTGGTTGTTTTGTGAAAACAGAAGGTAAACACAAGTATAAGAATTATGTAATAGAACAGTTGAAGGGTAAAGTCCTCTAAATGTGAAAGTGGCAAACAGGTGTGAGTGATGTTCAGGTTATATTCTTCATGTGCCGAATAGGCGAGAAAGATTGAAACTGATTACTCATCTCTTGACGAGTTGTTTTAGACTCATCCGTGACTTTGACTTTAGTTACTCCGAAACACGCACTGCGTGCTACAGCCTGTAGACATAAAAGAATGCTTTTCGAAAATGTTGGGTAACGCTTAAAGAATGACAAACAAACCTAAATCTCAAAAAGAAGTTTGTACATGATTCTTGTAGTCACAATAAACAACTTAGTAATTCGTGTAATTCGACAGTTTCCACAGTTTTGGTTGCCGGTTCGTTTTCAGTAGGCTAATTACTAGGCGTTGCTGATCAGGCTAAATGCAATTTGACTTACAAAATATGCTATCCATACCCGCATGTTTCTTTTCCGAACAAGTAGCCAATACGAAAAGATGCAATGTGCAGTCAAAGCGGGCGAGGAAGGCACCAGGCAGTCAAAACCAATCGTCATGCAGCTGGTCCTCCGCACACCAGCCAACTTAAGACTTCACTACTGAGCAGTTGGAGACTTGGCTAAGTTCAACTTGAACGGCAATCAGTTCCGGCAGCAGTTTTTCACATTCACCTAGATTTTTCAGTCAGGTTATTTCGAAAACAGGCATCAGACCCTAGGTTCGCACCTGTTTGAGTTCGTCATCAATGCACATTCTTATCATGACCAGGATTAAAGTTCCGGTTTTACCTTCATCACACAACAGGTTTAATGCTCTCAAGAGTTTCGATGTATCCAGTTGGTCCTAACTGGGGAGTTATCGATTGGAGTTAACATGCGATATTTTAAATCACTGGTGTGTAGGCAGGGATTTGGTTAACTTAAAATTGAACACCACCCACCCATCGCAGCCGTCGCATTGAAGTTAATAGACAGTAACTGTCTCCTACTGAGACGATCGGGCAAGCTGATAATTACGCACAAGCGAAAGTGGTTGAGCGTTCACATATGATAATTCAGTCGTGCTTAATGGAAGGTCAGTGGCGTAACAGTGTAATACTCGGAATTAGGGACTTCGAATAGCCCTAGAAATCGTACTCGGATTGAAACCTCCCACGCAAGTAATAAGGAGAAGACCTCGTACTAGTTGCGGTAAGCAGTTCATATTCATGAGACAAGAAACCGAATTTATGCATGTACAACAGTATTAAAGAAATCATAGTCACCCATTGGTTGATCGTATTAGCACATACAAAGTCACAAACTGAACGTTAATTGGTGTAAAAGGGAACAAAGAAGTAGGCGAATCACAGAAGGCGTAATATTGAGACTGTTCGTCCAATCCTGGTGTAGTATCTTCAACGCGACGTTTGGATTGGTTCCTTGTTAGAACTCCTATTGTGTCGGGGTTTGGATAAGCGATGAATCGAGTAGAATTTCATCACAAACAGGTAGCACGGTTATCTAGCGAAAACGTGGTTAGACTTCTAATCCCGACCCTGGCAAGGATATGCAGTACTAACGAACCCTAAGAAGAACAAAACTTCCACTTACCGATTGGTTTCGAAACAGGCTGACGAGAAAGTCAGTCTGAATGTGACGGCTACGGTCAGGTACGTCTCAGCTGAAACATAAAAGGTTACCTCATGCCAGAATCAGATGTAAAAATTGATCCACAGACAGCAGGGACATAATATTCCTGAAGAACAGTAGAATGGTGTTGTTATGGCTTCTCGTACCTGGATGAAATATCCCAATGACCTATCCAAGCCGATCACATGATTCCCTCTTCACTTCCCTCGTTAACCTATGCTGTTTATCACGACTCTCTTGTTGACCTTCCCAATCCAAACACCGTTTATTACGCACTCTTTGATGACCTTTCATGTCAATGGTGATGTTTTTTGGTTTGTTGGTCCACCTAAAGACCTAAGATATCACCATAACTATGGTTACCGGACTGTTTTCAACACACACGCCTCCTTCAACTATATGGATTTACTACTGCTTGGTCCATATGTATTTAATTCACATGCGCGCACCTTCCAAAAACATTGACTTGTCGGTCTAGCACCTGCTTGCTAGCCTTAAGTAAAAAGATTCCTTGTTGCGCGTATCTCTTGACTTGCGGAGCTCATTCGAACGTGAATAGCTGAGGTTTGTTTTAACAGTCACCCAATGGATTATGTTGTTAGTATCACGTAGTAACCTAACAAACTTGTTTTGACATTAATGACCCAACTTACCAATGCATCATTTGGGGTTTTTAGGATGACGGTGTGGTTTCAGTTACACCTAAACGTTTTGTCGCTTAAAGTGTGATATATATTCTGGTCGAGGTGATTTACTGATCCTGGTGAACGTTTGGATGTGTTTGGATACATGTTCTGTTTACGGAGTCATTAGCGCTAACATCATATACAGCTCATTTCAAGTGAACATCATGTGTTGTAATTAAATCATCATAATTTGTGTCCAGATAGTTTTCAACTTGGAATATTTACTTATCGACTGGCCGACCCTTGCCTAAACTTCATACAAACCGATGTCAATTTTATACAAAGAATTTGGTGTTAACTGATTTTTTTGTCGTACATTTCTCCGTCTGAAATTCTTATGTGTAGTGCCTGATTTTTCTGGTACTGAAACAATTCGAGAGAACAAATCGATACAGCACTTTTGAGAGAATTGTTACATCACTGCGTTACAATGTTCCATACTGAAATGACTATAACTTAGTAGTTTTTTAAACTTCTTTTTATTCATATGTAACCATGTACTTGTCTGTACATATTATTATTCAAACTATGTGACTGCTTGCCACAATTCTATTAGTGACAGTCAAGTTTTTCTACATGGGGTTAACAATGGCTAAACGGCCGGAACACAATCCGCTGATAGTCGCAACTGGTAGGGGTAACCCAGCCGTTTATGAGGGTAGATCGTGCTTTGCTGCATTAAACACGTTTAAAAGCGGCAATGATCGTCTTCCTAAACGTGTGCATCAGACTATCACGTTTGAAACCAAGGCCAGCGAGCACAGCCCAATGTGGTTGAGATTTGCATCAATTCACCTGCTAGTGAGTGATACTCAGCGAGGACGAAACGCTTCCTCATCCATTGCAAGCCAGTTATCGACCACAGGTCACAGTGTCAATATCACATTTCCCTCTAAGGTCTTGATAAACGTTCACAACTTACACATTCTTCATCAGTCGTCGGCAGCCATACAAAGGCTGTCAATCTTTGGCTGCCGTGGGTTTAGCCGTGAATACTGATCATGTTCCAGCCCTCTGTGTACTTTTGCGCATTTCATTTAAGTCTCATTGTTTTTGTTTTCATGTTAGTCACACGCATGCAATTGACGGGGGTGTGTGAAATGAATTCATGTAGTACTCTTTGTTTTCTGATTGTTCTTTTTAAATCTACGGGTGTAAGAAATGGGTGATCAGCAGTTATCCGCCTAACTCTCTATTGTTTTACTCTCGTCGATTCAAAATTTGTCGACAATGCTTCTGCGGAATATTTTGATATTTTCATTGATTATTTCAAGTATTACCTACAAAAACCATCTTCCCTCTGACCACAAGAACAAACCGTCTTGAAAATCTTCACATGGTTTAGAGTTGTAATGTCCCAATAGAAACCGGCGACTTGCAGAGGATTTTATTTCGGAGATGCAGGAACAAATTATGAAAAGTTGGGTCAACAGTGAGCATCTATCAGATTCTCAGTTATGGGTAACTGTTCCGTTGGAAGCTTCAGATTTCACATGTACTGAGTGTCAGTTTTATGTTTCTATGGACTACCCTTCCTCCCACAGTTGATTTCGCCCTCGGCCAGCCGTATTGTGTTAACATCATCCTCAATGAGACCAGGTGGGAAAGTTGTTCCCATTCATTTCACACCAAGTGATGCTTTCAGACCTGTTTCCACATGACAACGTGAGAGTCAGCTCATGACACGAGTTCAAGCTTTCAACCAGAATGGTACTAACCAATCTGTAGGCTAAAAGGTCTCATTTGTTGTTTGGTTTGGATTTTCCCGTCAGAAACGTTGGTCTTCAAGTACAACCCAACTCGCTTTCACGTCTTGATGGTCGGCCATAAACCGACAAATCACTGCGACCAGATTCTATCCTGTATGAATATGTCGGCCAGAATCTGTGACCATATTTCTTACATTGGACTTACGGTGACGTATGCCGAAGTACTGCTCAACCAACGTTGCGTCGTAAAGCTTTGTGTCCATCTAAGGAGCCTATTGGTGAACACCTAGCATCTGGTCCGACCCAATGAAACATTTAGACATTCCTTTTATCGCATCAGTCACAGATCCGACGTCTCACCAGCTTGCATAGCCCAACGTGTTTTGCAAAACTTTTCGTAATCATATCTACAGGGTTGATGAGCCAATACGACCAACTCATTGAGTAATCAGGACATAAGTGAGTAGTGATCTTAACGTGGTATGGTGTCAAGTGTTCCCTGCCGCAAGAAGTGAAACTCAGTCACTGTCACCAAAGATAAAACACGTAGACATGCTGCACTGCAGTTCTCCGGCCATGACAACAGTGCTTCCTTTCGGAGCGGGCTGGCCGAAAGGCAGATTTGAGTGTGAAGATTGCGATCAAGTGTGGGTGGTGTCCAGTTTGAAATAAACTAAATCCTCAAACTTTCACTACTGACGCGAGGTATGCTCAGTTGGTTCAATGAATATAGTAACAACAACATAACTGAGAAGTCCTGATCAAGGGAATATCGACTGGATAGAACAGACTGACTCTGTTCATTCTGCCTTCGAAATGGTCAAGCAGGCTGAACACAATTCGCGCAAGGTTGTGGTTGAACGTTTAGATGTGATCACTCGGTCATGTCTATTGTGAGGTTACTGGCATTGTAGTTAATACGCCGCTTCCAAAAGCATGAGAGTCGGATTGCAAATTCCTGTTCGGACGAGGATACACACTACTGTTGTGGTCTAATTATGGCGAAACTCGAGTCCTTTCGAAGTAGGTTAGTCGAAACACTTATCTAAATGCAAAGGCTACTATCAAGTGTGGGTGGTGTTCAATTTGGAACAACCTAAATCCCCGATCTTCCACTACTCATAGTAGGAGCTTTGCATCTGCGTACATTACCGTGAGTGCATACGTGCGACTATCCCACAAGTGGGTCGGTGATGTACATAGGCCAGTATGAGTGCACTGTTGAGATACGTACACTTGATAACAACGGAGCATTCGTTATCTGACCATTTTGGTGTGGCTGACGGGAATTTTGTAAACTATGCGGAACGTTTGCTTTGAGGTCCGTTTGACGGTCCGTTTCGCCAGGATGTGAGACCAGTGAGTTGTTAATCGTTACGGCCAAAGGTATCCCTATTAAGGCAAGACGATGTTCCTTGATTCGTTTGAACAAACGCCTAATCGTCCGACGTACACATTCGGCCACACAACAATAGAAAAAATGAGCATAGACTGGTTGAGGAGAGTGTTAGGGCGCCCACCTTGTGACCGTCTCAGGGGGCCGCCGTCGTGTGAACGAAGAAAAAACCACTCGACTCAGTCCCAACTAGCAGAACTGTATCAAAACGATTGAGACTTTTTTTATACCGCTATGTACATGTGTGGTCTCAAGTCTTTTTTTCCGATAACTGTTCTCTATGATGTCTTGGGAATATGTGAACATTACGTGCCTTATAAATACCTTGTACTTGCCACCTTGGTCGCACACGTTTTTGGGGCGGAACAAAGCCCTATATTTGAACGCGTCTTTTTGGCTTGCCTTGGGAGTGAATACGGGACAATCGCGATACTATTCGTGACCGAGATTTTGGGCGCTAATATTACGGGGACAAGGATCCGAATTTTGTCAAACGAATTACAAAGCTAGGACAAACCAGCGTACGGTTTAGAAGGGTTTACAACAATTTGGCGACGGAAGAATTTACAACAGATAGGCACTTTGTCGAAATAGTGAACTAGCTCCGTGATGTTGCCGCCAAGAAGGTGCGTCTAACGGATTGATACAGTCGGCTGTTCAGTCTTCCTGTCAACATATCACTCTTGAAAGGCAGACGGACAAAAATGGTTTTCTCTTCCATCGCGGCAACCGGATCACATGGTCGAATAACGAACATTTTCCTGGTTCTAAGGTGATCTAAGTAGCCAGGTAACACACACTTAACACATTGGTAATTGTTTTTTTTATTCTTGTTCTACTGTCTTTGTAAGACATATTTTTCTTACTTTGCTGGCAATATATCGTGTGTGAGCGACACAAAGATATTAAAATGTGTATAGTGCCAGTACACGTATCCTTGCGATTAATCGAGCGTTGAAGAGTTCCATCAACTTGTCGTCTCAGACGAACATCTAGAAAATGGAACGTGTTGTCTAATTCTATTTCAAAAGTGAATGTGATAGACACTTGCAGGCCCTAGGAGCTCCTCGTGAACGTGACGATCTTCTCATAACACGTCCGGATGAAGCAGCAGGCATAGTGATTATGGAAAGGAAACAATATGTTGTCAAAATGTCACATCTTATCAGACCGAAACAAATTTAACAAACCGGTTGCGGAAAGGACAAAACAGTTCTGATTGGGGCCAATTAGTGGATAGTCTAAAACAACTTTTGCAGCAATGAGGGATTACAGCAGTTGAGTTTGACCAACTCACACCGACCAGTTCAACCAACTTTTGCCTATACGGCCTGCCAAAAGTCCACAACACAAACCAATTACTAAGACCTATCCTGGATATATGCAGTTCACCTTATCATGTGACTGCAAAGTGTCTAGCACAACGGCTTGAGCCAAGTCGCCAGAACTTTTCCCTGTAGTCTACCTGACACTTTCGGGTTTGCTGCCAAGATCGAAAATACTGACATCCACAAGTAAGTGTGTTTCTTGGACGTCTTTTAACAGTTCACAGTTGTCCCCCTGTTATAGACCATCAACTTCATTTGTGAATAAGTCGAGTAATGGAATATTCAAATTGAGCATACCAACACCAATGTCTAAACAGCTTCTCGCGCACTGCACACTTAACGTGCAATTCAAGTTCACTGAACAGTTGTATTGTCAGAATGACAGAGTCCCCAAAGTTCACATCAATAACCTCAACCTCGACTTCCGCGACCTAATTGTGAGCATATCGCTTAACCATTCACCGCAATCATCCGTGACTCGTTGTTTGAGTAATTTGCCCAGTTTATTTGGATTTTTTTACTCTGTTTCATACGGACCAATGGAAGTTACCTTAATATTGAAATAATTTTATTGTACCTGTATAAATGTGTTAATCAGATAAAGAATTATTGAAAACGATTACTTGTCACTGTTATCTTCTATGACCCAATTGACATTTTCACGAAAAACAGTGAAGTAGATTGTCAGTTTTGCACCAAGCCAGAACAATGCTGACGAGCTACCTAGACACCCGAATCGCAAACCGATCGAACCGTCAGCGTGTACGGCACTAATGTGTGCATTTAAGAAAGGTGTTTTGTGAATGACCTTAAACCAAGATGGAAAAGCAGTGGATGAAGTCGCAGCTTTCAGAGTTTACCAAATTAGTATTCAGTTTGACTGAGATGAAAAATCAGAATGTACCTGCAATAGTATTTCATTTCAAAGACATCGGTAAGTCCTAGTTAGAGGGACCACAGTCTGTAAACACTTCCAGAATGTCTGTTTCGGCCAATTGTCTATAATGACTTAGATCAGATATAATAATGTTTTACCCGAACTCATGAACAGTTATCCTTAGCTAATGAAGATGTCATTCTTCGTCAAAGGAGGCTTTGAAAGATGATAATTCGAGATGTAATTTACTTGGTTCACGAAAGAAAACGCTTCTTCTACATATTCAGCAATGTTTTATTGCTCTTTTAGTTGAAACCTTGGTAAAAACTGGCAGAACATCATAATAAACCATTTTAAACTTTGAGATATGTAAGTCACAGACAGATGATGTGACCTGTGTAAAAATATTTTATGACCTGTGCTCCCCGGCGGATCATAGGACATATCTGAAACATTTCGCCAAACTTTAGTAT
The DNA here is from genome assembly GCA_013368495.1 of Paragonimus heterotremus. NCBI lineage: Eukaryota > Metazoa > Platyhelminthes > Trematoda > Plagiorchiida > Troglotrematidae > Paragonimus > Paragonimus heterotremus. Next base: position 82,009 of record LUCH01000344.1, on the reverse strand, counting down.
GATGAGCCAGACATAGTTAGGAACAAACAAACGGGTTGTTCAACCTTGTAAGTTTTACATGAGCCATAAAACCAAGTGATGTTGATACCAGTCAGTCTTGTTCTTTGAAGTATCGCACCTCTTATGTTCCAAGTTTACTGTTATCCAAAGTGTGCACATCAGCAATGCAATTTCACTGAACTCTGTACCCATCGACTGTCTTCGGGCAGCCACACGTTCGAGCTATCACTGCACTAGTTTCCTTATTTGCTGGCCAGAAGCACGAGGGCTACAGGCATTGTGTTCTGTCGGCCGAATTACTACCACTTCTGTGTGCTGGCAGCCTGAATGTGTCGGATTCTTGTCGCGATCGTGTGCGGCTGTGTTCTCTTCATTTCTGGTCCAAGTGGCATTTGAGGGGTGTGTGAACTTTATGTCTGCTTGATGTATGCATCGTTCAAGTGTGATGTGTTGGACCTGCTATAAGTTGTACGTTGCATATTGACTATCCAAACTTACCATGATAGATTTACTTCCGACTTAATCGGTACTGGGTAACTTAACTATACTGTGCACCATGACTGTTGTGTGACCATACGGATTTTCGCAATACCCGCTGTGACAACAAATCCAGAAAAGGTGTTCCAATATGTTCAACTGGTTAACAGGTATTGCTCAGCTAGACCTGAAAATTTCTTTTACATCCACTCACATTCGTGCTTTTGAAATATGAATTATTGATCAGACATTTCTCCACGTCATCTACGATGTGTTTACTTTTGCAACTCAACTCTTGAATTTCAAACAACCCCCTCGTCAGAGGGGGTGTAACATATGCACACAGAGTGAGTGTGTGTAACTGAGAGAATAAGCCGATTGACTGTCAGCACACCCGGTTGGGTTCAATCTCCAATGCGGGAAAGATGTGTGCTTATGACAAACTCCATCAATACGTGAAAAGTGAATCGAGTAAAACTTCATTACTTGAACTTGAGCGAGATTGGATGTGGATGACAATTGACAAATAATATAAAGACATTTTCATTTAAGGAGTCTTGACCGTACTAAAAAATTCACTCAATTCTAATTCAGGTGTGCGAATATGGTTCTTTTTTTAAATACGGACTTATTGGTTCTAACATTAATCTTTTCGTTAGCATTATTGACCTATTCGGCTCAGGTTTTTTACGAGATCCTCGATACAAGATCAAGGTACTACCTTGCATGCATCGATGAGTTCATTTCTCACTTGAAGTGACCACATTTTACCGTCTGAATTAAGAGTATAGTCTAACCATTCCCATTCATGTGTAATGCGACTGGGATTTGGTGACCGATGACAAGAAAGTATTTACTCTCCAGCAGAAACATAGCGTTGCGTTGCATGGTCCGATCCTTTGAACTGTTTCTAGTCCGAAACAGACGGTTTCAACAAACAACCCCACAGACTCTAGTAACCAGCGCGTTCCTTAATATCACAAATTTGTACCTCCCGTTCGGTCAGGTTTATGGAGTGATCCATCGCCTAAAACAACAGACAGGGTTACAGGTGACCTACTTGGACACACTGAGGGTGTTAAACCTAGGGTCTCCAAATTACTTTGATCCACAGCTGCCGAGGTCGTGCTCAGCGTTACAAAGATTACCGGTATATGCATCGTCTCTTTATTGGATAGAAACGACTTGGACGCCTAGCTGGTCATCTAATTCTAGGGTCTTCCACACGTGGTTCGTAGAAGCACACAATAATCACTTATTCCGGACAGCTTTAAAGCCCCTGTTAGCGGATTTGCTCACTTTCTGCAGCATTTCTTCCTTCGACGGCTTATTTTTACTCTCTACATCGTCGATTGAAAAATGGAGATAGGAAAACTTTGAAAATGGATTTGGCCACTAGAAACGCACTTATAATTCGTCAATTCTCATCGCTACTCAAGATGATATTCTTTTGTTTCACCCCAGTGAAACGCCGATAGAGAGCTCGCCTCAACATTACCTGATCATATGAGTACACATTTGATGTCGTCAGAGGAACCGTGTCAGAAGGCGAAAACCACAAAATACACAGATATTGACGATGAAAGTACTCATAATGACACACCAAATAGTGACATATGATGACAGACTGGTGTAATCGAAATGATCTGATCGAAGTGAGGCCTCCAAGTGTCGACCAGCATACATCTTGATACCTGACAGAATTCGGTTTTGAATAATGAAAGTATCTTTTTCATTGCGTTGTCCAGCACAACACAATACTACTTTAATAGCATTTGTCAACCAAAAGGATTTCTTATTCACACAAAAATTTTGAATATCAAGTAAAAGAGCTAAGTAGATGAATTTCTAAAGACCATCATAGCTGAACCACTAAACAGAACTAGTGAGTGATGAAATGTAAAAAAGAAATTGACTCTACACTACACAGAATGAAGTTTGTTAGCCAGACAAGGACTCAGTCGTGGGTGCCGAATGAATTGAAAAAGTCTAAATGGCTCCAGTTTGCTAATCAAGGACTGAGAAATAGCAAAAAATAAAATAAATCAATCAGTTTGTAGGCGAATTATGTTTGACATATCGATGCAATAAACAGAAATAAGTCCGGCTAAATCACAAGTTGGAGTTGCTTTACAGTTTTACATTTCATTGAGGTTTCATGACCCCGTTGTGAACCTCCTTCTGTTCAGTCCACAGTGGTCATTTAATAAAGATACCGTTTGTGAATAGGCCATTACTCAGAATCCTGAGGTAAAACTGGACAGAATAGATAGACGTGGCTCAAGCAAAACTGAGGACCTGTCCCACATGTCAATTTCGATAGATTCTATTCATGATTTATGCAAAATCCCCCGACGCAAGTACCTGTTTAAGAAGCAAAATATATACATCCTGTTCAACTCTGACGGATCTCTTCTCAGTCCTCTGTTTTCTATTGGCCACAGAATGGTTTATCGTCATTGGTCGAAGATGGGTCAGAGTGGAATTTTAAATTGTGCTCATCTACCTTCGTCGGTCAGCTCGGAGAGTAATCGGAATGTGGAAGGCTTCGAATCGATCGACTAACTGATAAACAAACATTTTCAGGCAAACAGATGTGGACCTCAAATCGGAGCACGTCAATTGGGAGGTGTCTGCTTGAACAGTTGTCTAGAGGTCGATGAACTTCGTTTAAGTACTGAAATAATTTCGGCAGTGTGACGGTTTCGTAGTAGACGGCTTTCAGAAGTAGAAAAGTAGTTTCAAATGACGTGTGTATGTAAACAAAAGTTGATAGGTATTTCTTTTTTTTCATACATCTAAGTTGATGTGTACGGCAACAATATATGGTGAAAATTGCTTATATTGCGCTTACTTATACACACATATTCGTGTGCATATACATGTGCACTCAACCCTCTACTCATGGTGGTCATGTACCCGACCAGATGATAATGCTAACTGAGCAGCGGTTCATCGTAAAGGTGACAAGGAAAAACTTAGAAAAGTTCACACAAAAACAGGACAAAACTAAATGCGACGACAAGATTAGTTTGGGTTGCAAGTACGCCGTTGATAACTACAATCCATTTTTGCGGGTAGCTCTATCAAACAAAGACTTAAGTGACCACGAGGTTCCCAACATTACAAACAACAACTGGCGATATTACACAACAGATCAGAGTTGTTCTACCTCATAACTATATCTGAACTGGAGTTTCCGTTGAATAATTCACGGGACAATAAACGCACAGTTTACACACAAAGGACGGGTCTCTAACTTTCGTCGCTTGCATATTTTCCCTTGTTGACCAACTGGTTGCGTGCTCACAGCTCTTTTGAGATATACGCTGACAAACGACCACGTTACTCCTGCGACAGTTGCACTTACTGTGAGCTGACTGACATAAACTATGGTAGTCAACCCTTGCTAGTCTGGTCGTATGTTCATCACGGTGATGCCACACTTTCAAACCGTGGAATGATATATATCGTTCGCAAACACTGATCTTCTTTTCAAGTACAGCGGATATTTTTTTCAATTGTACGTGTTAGTTAATCGCAAAAGCACCACAAAACTTATCAAGGAATTTTAATCTCGTGATATTGTTTCTAGAAGCTTTTTTTACAGAGGTAGTACATTAGTCCCACGCGGAGTGCATCCTTACGTCAAACACGCTAGATAGAAATTAACCAATCGTTTCAATTTTCCAAAGTGTTTTACTGTTACCAGTAGGGTCGCTTCCGACAGATCGCTGAGCAACATCAATCGACGTGTCTCATCATTTCTGTCTCTTAAATTTGGTCTGCAGTCTCTAAGGGGTTTTGATTAACACACTGTCAAACTAGCACATCGTACAGTGTGAATACATCACTACGTATAAGTGAGTCACAAAGGAGATTGGACAGAGCAAATTGCAAACATGTGCGCACACCCAAAAGGAAGCCCATCATCTACAGTTAATTGTCAAAACACCCTGAGCCATCAGTTAATTAGAGAAATTGTCTCACCACTCACTTTTATGTAACACAGTGGACAACGCAAGTACGAAGCTAGTTGAATTGTAGGAATTGGAGTGGTTCGTTCTCGTGCCATATCGCCCAGTTTTTGAGAACTTGTATTTGAAGACACACGGGGTACGCATTTGAATTGCTGGAAATTTTCGAAAGTGGTTCCAAGCCTAAACGGTTGCTCAATTTACATCAGTTACTGTCTTTTCTGGTTAAGTACCAAATCGAGACAGACCGCATGAAATACATGTTCTGAATTATTTACCAATAGCTGGTTAATAACTTGCTTACCTCACAGGTTCGTATAAATAAGAAAATATTCCCCGCTTTCTTATGTCCGCTTTGATTGGTGAGTACTTCATAAGTGTAGAGATAGAAAAGGAGCTGCAGCATACGGACGTCAAACGATGAAACACAATAAAACAGGGCGCCGATACAACTGCCTGACAAACAGATAGACCACAAAACCAAGTTGACATGAACACAAACACGTGGGAAGGTGTTGAGTTGATGTCCATGAGATTTGCGGTGACCGCCGATCTTCACCTATGCACTGATCAGATGAAGGTTTCACCATATCAACTGAGTTTTCTATGATTAATGAGTTAGGACGTGCCTTGCCCAAAGATCAGATCATGGATGAGAAGTTCTGCCTACAGAATAGTTTCTCCATTTACAACTCGATCTTAAGGGAATAATCCTTCAATTGGTCGTTCCTCTTTAACGGAGACAGGTTTTTTGATAGGCGGTGACCAGCATCATTGATACATTTAGGTGAGAGTTCATCTCCAACTCAATGTCGCTCAGACGGTACACTTCAAAACGTTTTCAACAAGGGTTATCTCACTGTCATTCTGACATTTGTTACCATGACTACGTAACTGATACATTGACCTAAATTCACTGTAACCGATGGTCTTATGTCTTTTTCGCATGCGGACACTTTAAACGTGTAACTGTTCACATGGTACTCAGCATAGCCATAATGGAGGTTGCGCATTAGCTTGTAATAAGCGGTTGTTTACAAACCACTAATTAAAAGAATTTAATTCTGCAGCGCATCCCTATTCATCAAACTCTGCATTACCGGCCATTTTTTCGTGTGATCGGCGTGAAGTGATACGGTGACGTGACAATCATTGGCAGATCGGATGTGTCTGTAACCAACAAAAGACGTTTATGATGGACCCTTGAGAAATTCCATTATTCCGTGAAAATCGTGGTCGTTGATCTTGTCAATTGGATTACACCCGATCAGATGGTCTTCCAGACCTTTCAGCAGTGGCTGCGCAACGCCACAATCTTGATGGGGTTAATAAACTTGTCAGGGTTTGCGAGTTCCGTCATTTTTAATTTCAAACTTGATATGATCCAACAAATTGCCCACTTATTATTCTTGTCCGATCCAGCAGGTGCGGATGTACTGTCACATGTCCATATGTGTATGAACCGTCTAGCTGATTACCGTTATGCACCTACTAAAACGTAGGGTTAGTTGCGTTTTCATTAGGTGGCCAAAGAACGTTTTTATCCATTTTCATTTGTGAAGGTGAGGATAATGAAATGGTGGTTAGGAGCAGATATGAGTAAACTTGAAGAAAGAAAACAGATTGGTTCTAATCCAAATATCTTGTAAACAGTGTACCAAAAACTGTGTGCTATGGAGTAGCAATCGGACAGCCATCGTGTACAGAAGGCAAGTTGAGGAGTACTCTAAACCAGTGTATTGCGTGGTTGCCGAAATTGTTGGAAAATTCTCCTCAGATGTTTATGATACCCAAATTTTCCATTTGGCATCTTCGTATACAATTCCCCCTCAATTTTGCAACTTAATCGAATACATCCACCCATACATAATGTTTTGTTGGTTTTGAGGTCACTATGTAATCTGTGTGCTTTTATTTGATGTGCTTTGCTGGGGGTGAACTTCTTGTGTTCTGGTTGATTTATCAAAGGAACTTGTGAAATAAATTTGTACATTTATTTTGTGATATTTATTCAGTTCAAAGCAACTGATTTGTATTGTTACCGCACATTTCCGCTGTTGATACTAACTGTCACAGTTGACGTATGTAGCAGATTGCACATTTTATTGCTTAACACATAATGGAATAGAATATTAGATCAAATCTTATTTTGAATTCTGTGATCGTTATTTATCTATACGTTGCTCTAAGATGATTCGATCGTAACAACCAATTGTATAGGCAATGCTGAGAATAGTCTCTAAGTTGAACTGAATTCACTGGAAAACGAATTCATCATTTTGTTCACAAACACCGTTTATGTAATTTAACCGAACTTGGGCGAGGAGGAAAGACAAATCAAGTCAGATCAGAGTGACAATCTGGGCTTCCGACCAAGTTGAGATGTTACACCTATTAGGATTACAGCAGATGCACAGAAACTGTAAATGATCTTAATTCTGTTCAGTTTTCTCATTTCCTTTTACCGAATAACACCATGATGGTTGTACTACTCGCTGTGATGGCAATCAACTACAGATTATGAACATCTTCTCCACATCCCTTGGTTGTTGAGTTCACCTTTCTTATAGACTGAACGTGTTTGCAAAATACTCTCTTAACCGTTTCTGAGGTTCTGGTGGATGTTTGTTCTTTTGGAGATTAACCACAAAGCTAAGGTGATTGATTCATATACCTTCCTTCAACCCCCGAGGGTTCACAACCCCATGTTTTAGTGTCTGACATCCCAACTGACACCTATTCACAGGTCGTCAGTTTGAGTTCCCGGCGTGCATGGGGCTGGTGAGAGTCAACGTTTCACTGGAGGTTACTGGGACCAACTGTTTACGAAAAGCGTCCTCTTGTTTGCGTGTGCGCGTGTGTGCATGTTTGTCATGTTCTTACTTCGTCGATCGCTAGGTCCATTCATAACTGAGGACACCTACCTCAAATGACCGACCTTTAGCTGTTGCACAAGGGTAGCTTATTCAGGAGACCAACAGGTGAGTTATGCATTTCAACACAACAAATAATAACACTCACCTGCGTACGGTACTGGGCCCAGAACGTCACCGTTGTCATGGACGTCACTGCTCAAATCACTTACTTACCGAGAATCATTTGATGGCATGCTACACTCCGATGTTTCTTCTTGTATTTCTCCCCCGGCCACTTGAATGTCAATATCCATGTCCTTGTTTCACTGCTGACTGGTAGTGGTGTGAGTTGTATAGTACGACCGCTCACCCATACTATGCTAAAAGTATAATGAATATCTTGAACAAATTGGCAAGTAACCGGAATAGGTTGCTGCTTCATTTCTGAGCAGTAAAGAAACCAGTTCATGTAAGGGTCACAGTATGTACGGTATAAACGAAGGAAAGTCAGACTGAATGCGTTCACGTAAATAAGGATACTTGGAACCAGTTCAACATAAAGAAATATATCTATGGAGATGCGAAGTAAGGGAGTGAGTTGCACCGGACAAAACTGCGCATGCAATAGTTTCTTATGAGTCTAGTTTAAATACATCACAAACCGGCAGGGGGAAACACAGAACCACAATACACGTCATCCCCATAGGCCGCTCATCTTTTATGCAATAGTAAACATCCGCATTGACGATTGCCACAACTTCACAGCTGGTGGGTTAGTGTAGAACTAATGTTATGTAAGGTATTACGGTGTAAATTAAACTCGAGTGTAGTCAGCCGAATGCTTGCGCCTGAACACGATCGTGGATGTAGAAGTATTTCTAGACAAATCCAGTTGATGTGGTTGAGCTGTATCACTTGGAACTTTAGATGCGAACGTTTTGTGAGTCATAAAGTAGCGCAACACAGCAAAATTAACGAATTATTTACAAGGGGTTCTTGTCGAAGATGAAGGCTCATCAGCCTGATCGCGAAAATCCTAAAACGGCGTAAAAACTTCCAGTGTGGTCATGGAGCATATAGTGTGGTAAATAACATTTGAAAGGGTTCACCAATTGAGACGATTATTCCCCACTTGTCGGGGTTACCCAAAATTCATAAAGCTGGAGTACCACTTTGACCCACTTTAAACATATAGAACACTCCATACCACTCACTGGCAAAGTGGTTGTCACACATGCTGGATCCTGTTAGGCGGAAACGTTCGAAACAAAACTTACGTGATTACATTGATTTTGTGAACACAATCGAAACGTCAATTTAAATGGACAATCAATGTTTCCCCTCGATGTTTCACCCTCATTTACCAAGACCAAGTTAAAGTGGAACATGGATTACCTATATGATTATGTCGAGGATAATGATGCTGACATACAGATATCATTGATCGAACGCAAACGATCGCATTATCAGTCAATTTGAAACACAGTTTAAGTTCAATGAACAGATTTATTGACAAAAGAACCATATCGCAATCGAACCACTAGTTGCAAATATTTCCACAATAAAATTAGAAAATAAACCGTTGAGATCATCGGTGGGTCAACGCCACTTTTAGGAGAAGTGGGTAAAAGGCATCCTATGCGTACTCCATTCTAGCGCAGATCTGAGTGACATCTTAATCACATTGAACTCCGCATATCGAAATTTATTATCTTCGTTCAAGACTAAAATGAACAGCCAATTCGGCATTTTGCTTATACATATACGCCGCAGTACTGATGACTCAATTCAACACGCGATACACAGACAGGTTACGCAGAATCATTTCAATAGTTTTGTACAAACCGGCATTGAAAAGAAACCTAGATGTGTGACGGACAGAGCCGTAAGATGGTGCACGGATTGTTCCATTGCTGAAGAATTACCTTTCGTATGTACATTCACATAAAATTACTACCCGGAAAGACTCTAGGACAGAGTCATGCAACAGTAGAGTGTAAGCGACTAGCCGTATCTAGCAGAAAAGAGAACTGTACACATCGGATCGCCCTTCAAGTGCGGTACGCAGGCCAAAATTACCACACGTAGGCTCGCAGTTAGTACAACATTTTGCACCACCAAACTACACATCCACTTCATTCCCAATCCGGGTTTGTACCCACGCTCAGCAAATAACTGGCCTGTTTCTGCAACCTCGTTTTGTGTACACTCATTCACTTATTTCTGTGGAACCAGTTATGTTGGCCGCACGATCAGACGTTCATCTGAACGGGTCCGTGAACATCACCCAACCTGGAATAATGAAGCCAATCACCACCATCTGGTGGACTCGAATCACGTTGTCGATGTGACGAAGACATTTCGTTCGCGATGTGTAGAGAAGACGCTTGCTGACGTCACATTTAACATTATGTAACAATTACCCGTTCAGTCACTTTCGAGTAAATATATGGTAATCATTTGGCTAACTGCGATTACGTAACCCACCATGGAAGGAATTTCCCAGTCGGGCCGAATCCAGTCACTCCGCTTGACATGTTAAGTTACGGTTTTTGCTTATAACCATTAATTCTTGAATTAGATCACAAAGGGTTGTTAGACCAGAAACAGAAGTCCTGTACTGACATACAATAACAATGTGTTTTAATAGGGAAAACAACTGTACGGCAACTCGCAGCGCTGTAAAATGGAGCAGCCATTACACCAGCCGGATGTGGACCTAAAGGCGAATCAGTATGAGCTTTACCAATCAGAAGTGACCACTTGATCCATTTCAATGAGACGTAGATGACGATAAAGCCATAGAATCACCGGCGTATATGAATGGTTGATCGTGCAATCCTGCACACCACACGCGCAGAAGGATGCAACTTCCCAGATAGGAAGTTGTGACCAGGGGCTGATCAGCTGGGTGTGTGAAATAGTGTGCTAAAACAGCGTTAACATTTTGCATCAAGTTTCACACTCAGATAGATTGGTCAGTTGGCCTACCTCAAAAACAGACCGTACACGATTTCTTTTTGCGATCTGTTTTTAGTCTGGGGTCACTTTGTTTCAGCCACTTCTCATCGGTTTTAGTCAGTGAATGCCAAGGGGGCTGCGAGCTTGATGTCCACTTTAATACATTCAACAAGGCCCTCTGGAATGTTTTAAGCATAGTCAATTGGTACGACTTACGCGCAAGACCAGGCGGGCGCGCCCAGCGAGAGAGGCAGGCACGTGCGTGACCGCGTCACACACGGTTGCAGTTGTGTTTCGCGCTCAGCGCATCTGCCTCGATCGGTCAGCCAATGATACAAAGCAGACAGTGTGCTCCCGTTCCATGTTAGTCGATTAAGTAACAGATGTCTGGTAAAAATGGTAACAACTAATGACACTGCTATAGTTGGAAATTACTAGACAATAGTGGTCACTGAGTCAAAATTGGAAGAGCGATCTAAAAGAAAATCCTGAAATATCCAACTAAAACAGAAATATTTATGCCATCAAGGGTGCAGTCACAATCAGCACTCTGTCCTAGTTAACTTGAGGACCACAACTCGAATCCAGTCATTTCACTAGTGATGAACTGTACTCAGTCGTTATTACAAACGACCAGAATGCCTCATAGAGGTTATTCATATGAAAAATAGCATTTGTTATTAGGTAGTCTCTGGTGTACGGGGTTTTGACTTTCTTGTGTGAAACATAAACACAGTTTATCACTCCGGTTTACTAGTCGACACACTGTGTACCAAGCAGCCACACACTGAAACGGAGTCTCGATCGATAAGGATCATCATCGCAAACAGCAACACATTAGTAGTTCTCACTGAGACTTAAACGCCACACACTCATGAGAGAAAAAAGGCAGGACCTCTCCAGGAAGAAGGAAAACAGAAGAGTAGGGAAAGGGAAATAACTGCTAAAAACAGATTCGTTTATATTCAATCATTCAACATCAAGGTGCCTACATCCTGTAAATAAACATCTGAGTCACACGTGAGAGTAAAGCGTCAGCAGTAAGACAATTTCCTTACGACTTTCACTGTCACATGTCATTAAGTGCACTTACTTCACAGACAGTTCGATGAAACAACGACAGTATTCACGCCACTGAGCCTAGTTAGTCGCCATCTCACCTAACGTCTCCAGCTACCGACTTTGTGGGTCGCGCGGTTCCCAACCCTGGAGTAGAGATACTAGCTGCACGTCAGTGATGGTGCGGTTCCCGAAATTGCTGCTGTGGACTACTGTGAAACATTTTGAAGCAAGCTGCTGTGAATAGATTCAAAGAAGGTAGATTCGATAATAATGAAATGGTATATTGTTGAAACAGATAACGCGACTGCTGTAACTGTTCGGTAACTTCAACTGGAACTGACAAATGCACTTCACTGTATGCATCCGAATCAAACAATAAAGCCAGGGACCACCATATTCTCAAACGCACACTGATAACAGATAAGCACTAAATGTGTGTTATATAGAAGTTTCAAAAGTCCTACTGCTAGATGTCAGCGACAATATAACGTCCAACCAATCCGGAATTCTGTTTAACACTGATAAATGAAGTGCTAGATATAAGCACCAGAAAAAAAAGGCGACAGCAATTTGTTCAGGCGAATATCAACCCGCTATCTGTATACACGATGGAAGTTTATTACTCAAAGCATCTGATCGGTCAATCATACGACAATCCATAAGGCTTTGGAAATAGGAAGTTTGATGAGGCTAAAGAAAGATTCATAGCAGAGAAATTAAATGAATTTCGTATGTCCTTCATTACGCTAATGAGGTCAGGTCAAATTTTCATGACCAGTGGTGAAACTAATAACACAGAAAATAGTCCCAAAGGTATGTAAGTTCATTCCAAACAAAGGGAGTGTTTTAACATAGCCCCGATTTCTAAATCCAGACATATTCGAATGCATACAATAATTTCAACAACAAAAAATAACGTAGATTTTTTGTTGACATTCTCGTCGGTTACAAGTACGTGACTACCGTGAATAATAAATATATCTAATGTTCTCAAACTTGTTAAAATTATGTTGAGAATACTCTACACAAACGTAAGGTATAACAGAAACTGGCTACTATCTGAAAAATCAACAATCCTTTCGAAAATGTTAGCTATAAATGAGTGTTAATCATCTGTAACAGGTTGTGTGATAGACCATCTTGAACATTAACTTGCGGTAGAATGTGTGGTGTCTCTTAAGTGTTGAGTGTCTCCCACTAAGAAACAATCAACTGCGTGTGTATCGGCCATTGTCACCAACAGAGAATTACGTCTCGTCGAAAAAACATCAAAACTTGGACCCGTCATAATCAGGGACAATTCGTCCGTATCTCAACAATTAATTTTGCGAATACATTGTTTACGGTCTGCGAGACATACTCCAGAAGGTCAGATCACCTTCAAATGTGACCTTCAGATATTGATGAGACAATAGACAAACTACTGCTTTTCGTAAATTTTGTGCACGTGTTTTTCAACCGGGCTAGATAAAACTACATCGACTGCTTGCTTGTGACACAACCACAAGACCTGACTATGGAGTTGCCCATAACCCAATGAATGACCCTGTCCTCCAATTATTTGGTGTTGATCGATAGTTACGATCACTCCATGAATCTAGGGACTTGAGCAGACAGACAATTTATCTCACAATTGCCTTTAATCCTTACATTTATAATGGTTATCGATCGTAGAAAAATTAGTGACAATTTTGCTTATTAGGAGCTTGTTACTGGGACGAAAACAAACATACTAGATCGTCACCCACATTCATGATAAGGTTATCAGCACTGTCGGCAATTGTCCTACCGAGATTCGGCTAGCAATTGAAGCTTATACTGTTGAAGTTTCAAGTTTAATGAATCAGCGTATGTTAGATATTCCATTTTAAATCGAAAATTAATCTTACAGGTAGATCAGCAATGCTCTATTGTGGTCTCTTGTCTAAAAAGAAACTCAAGACTAATGCTTCATTCCGAAGACTTGTCTGAATGATAAAACTGAGATAAAGTCTGGTTGATGTTTGCTTTGAAATAATCCAAATCCCTTACCTTTCGCTCGTAATATTCATTGTGCTGAGGATCCACAAACAAAGCAACCTTGAAACATGATAAATCTGTACTTGAAGTTTGTGCAAGGCGTCCGTTTATGAAGTAGTCAAATATAGAACCTCACACGGAGGTGGTACAATCAACGTGAAACATGGCATAAAGCGTTCTGCAATCCAACCGCAAACATTTAACATCAGTGTAACATGTAATGACATGAAAATGACAATCACAATCCGACCACGGTGCTCAGAGGTGCGTGCATGAGAACAAAAATTCGTCCAAATGTTGCATGGTCACAGCACCAATACCCAACCCTGGATAAGCCTTGAATTATTGTAGCAAACCGGTTGGTGTTAGCTATCCGAAGACTCCTCGTTTGCACTGTAACCTGCAATCCGGCTGTTTACACGCTGATTGTTCGTTACACCTACGGACCAACTCTGGGGCAATGTGGAGATACCGGGGGACGACGTTCTTCCAAAGTAGAGGTTCCAACAACAGTCCTGAAAAAGGGAAACAACAAGAAACATGCATGAGCCAAAGGCCCAGTAAGCCATGCACACGACTTACACAAACGAAAACTAAGACGGCATCGACAACACAGCAGCACGCCTCGATACACAATTCAAATTCAACCTACGCGAGCTTGGTGGTTTCGACCGCACGTTACAGTACCCCTTACAGAACTAAAATCCTGTTGTTTACTCATCTAAACGCACTACATAATCAGTCAGGAGTCACGGCTATACGCAGTCTATCAGGTAGCCATAAACCTCTTAATGTGAGGCAGATCAAGACAGAATATTGAAGGACTACTCAGATGAAACCGGTTCTGTACATAAATAACCAAGTGTTAGCAAATTATACAAATTATAACCAAATAAACTCTAAACACACAGTTTAACCGTCAGCAATTATCAATCAATAACGTGATAGTGTTAACAATTCAATGAAGCGGTACAAAAAAAGAAGAGTTTAAACGAGAGTCCGTAGTGCCAAGTTGAAGTAGATTACGTGTAACAATGTGAGAAATGTTTGGTCAACAAATGAGAATATCTATGAAGTACCTACAGTACGATAGTTAGACCAGTGCGGTATAAGTTGTATAGAAGTTGAGATGGACGTTGTACAGACCGCCGGCCGTCGTCGCACAGCGGAGACGTAATGCCACAAGTCCGGGAGTAAAGGTATGGTGACTCGAGCCTCTGGGTGGACGCAATGTCATCGCACTTTCAATTTCACTTGCACCAGTCCGAACATAACTCTCATTGGCTCTGGCGAGAATCAATATACATTGTTCCTTGTCTATATTCTAACCCTCAACTTTCTGTTCATCAGTTCTTGTTTAACCGTACTGGCAAAATATAAGAATTTGTGCAAATTACTAGTCAGGCCGTTCGAACTCCTACTTTCTGAGTTGCAGGCAGTCTGCTTTGGGATGTGGACTGTTCCTCCCTCTCTGGTCACATTAACTCATCGATGTTGGATAATACTACCGAGACATGAGCAAGAATAATAAAAACACGTCATGTGTCTTTATTTGTCACTTCACATCGGAAAGCTAGTCGATTGCTGTTGAAAAGAAGGAAGTACAACACGTCTGTCGAGGTCAGTTCTGCTTGAGTGGCATCGCCATTTGGTCGCTCACTATGAAGACACTGAGTATTCCGCTGGGTAACTCAGGTAAAAGTCACTTATCCGGTCGGGGATCTCGTGATCACTGACACCGCAAGTTAAAAACGTTACCAACGTGTTCTGTTCACGGGTAAATCTTCAGTTAAAAAAAGTCTCTGAATCTTCTGATTAAGTTCATTTTGTCCACCTTTTCTCAAAATTAACCCTCTGTTTTCTGGCCTTATTTCCTTTTTCAGTGCTTTTGCATTGCTTTTGCTATAGGAGGTCTAGACAGACCCCACCAATCTAATCTAATCTAACCATACGTAACAAACTATTCCTGAAGGTGATCGTGCTCTGGTAACAATCGGACAAGCTTGTAATTTGAACTTCATTGCAGTCAACAGACTTAATTCTGTTGATCCAGTCGACCGAACGTGAAAGAAAATAGTGCATGATGTCAACAGTTCGTATACTGTCTTCAGTCACGAACGTAAGACACGGAAGTATGGTCAACTTTGGTCGACAGCTGGGATCTACGGTAAAAAAAGAACTGTTGTCAGTCAAAAACTAGACATTGTGTCTGTTGGAGTGTTTATGTATAAATACAACCAAAGGCGAGTACTGATTACAGCTACCTATCAATGACTAACATTACTACAGATGACGCGAACAACTTCGAATTTCCCTTGGTCATTGGTACTTTAGATGAGTTATTCAGGTCAACAATGTGATCTGTTTCCGTGATATCTTGTGATAACTAAGATGAGCTAAGATTTGGTTTCACTCGTTCTATTGTCACTGCTGGTTGCGTCCTCATGTGCACTAACCACCAAGGGATATATTCGATCGTTCTTTGTTGTAACAATCAATCTGTTCTGTCTAGATAGATGTCACTGCAACTGTAAATAAACCGACAGATTGCATCTGAGAGACGGAACACATCGGTAAGTCACGATTGTGAACAAGCTGAGCAATAGTTCTAGTTGTGGGTATCAACCGCAAACCAGCCGCACGGTATGTGCGAGTCAGACTAAATCGTAATTTTCAACTTGATGCAGTTGTGATATGGTCGCCTTGGAATGATTCGTTCGAAAATATTACTGAAGTCATATAAACGACAAAGTAGCAAACAAGACCTGTTTACGGTGTATTGTCATCAGGCTATATAGAACAATAAATGTGAAAACAGTAAATAGGGTGCGTCAGAAAAACGGCACTTGAGAACTCACGTGTGTTAGTTTTAGCTAGCCCATCGCACTTGAAGAGTGATCCCACGTCTACAGTTCTCTTTCCCGCTAGATGCGGATGGTCGTTTTCACATGAGTGCAGTTAGTACAACATTTTGCGCCAACAAACTACGTATCCACTTTATTCCTAATCCGGATTTGTACCCACACTCAGCAAATAACTGGCCTGTTTCTGCAACCTCGTTTTGTGTACACTCATTCACTTATTTCTGTGGAACCAGTTATGTTGACCGCATGTTCAGACGCTTATCTGAACGGGTCCGGGAACATCACCCAGCTTGGCTCAACAGTGGAACAAAGAAATCTGTCAGCAGTGCCATACTATCGCACCTGGTGGATTGGAATCACTCTGTCAATGTGACGGATGCATTTTGCCCAATCTACCGAGTTAAGGTCACTCAGTAGAGGGCGGAGAGACATAGGATACTGTCCACAGCAGAACCTGTTGGAATTCGCCCGTATAGCCCAACCCTGTATGCTCAGAAACGTTTCGTTCAGACTTTGGGACAACCTTGGCCATTCTCCCACTCTGATAGTCTAAGACGCTTTATTCAATTGGGTACTTAATTACAGTTTGACATAGATTTGACTGACCTCATTAACTATCCGCTATCTGTTTTAACCCCGTAATGATTCGCTCGTGAAATTGTGATATAAACTGTGATCTGTTTAGCCTTCCGATAAAACATTGGAAACTAGCTTGTTCGCTTTGTTATACCTTTCACTATTGCGCTGAAAAATTCCATACGATTTAAGAGAGTATTTGCTGAATGTTCTAAGTGGTATTGTAGTGCATTGAACGTCGTAATGATCCATCCCAATGTCCAATGATTTAGATGTCTAGAACAGATCAAGTGTCTTCAAAAAAAGTAAGATGGTTTAGAAGAACGGAATTCACATCGTTTAAAAATAAACCAGAATGCATATTAGTGGTAAAATTCAAGATGTCTGCATACAGCTATTAGAGGGCGATGCCAGCTAAATTAGCAGACATTTTCAAGTCACTCGTTCACAAACTGTGTCCGCTTCTGTTAGACCTAATTTGTCCTCTAAATTACAGAAGTATAATCTATGTATTTAAGACTGTAAATTCATTGTACAACCTGTAATTAGTTGTTAAAACAAGTTTCGATTTTTTTCCCGTTTAGAGGACTTTAAGAAAACAAAGTTAGTTCTGGTGCTTATTTTAATTTGATCATAAACTGGTCAGATGTTTCACTGTTCTAAATGATCTACCTGAATTCTTTCCCTTAATGGCAATAACGATTACTTATTAATTAATCATAATCTAATAACCAGGTGAATAGTATCAAAAATATGCATTGTGTCCGCATACAAGTCGTTTCATTGCATATTTGCTATCCTTCGATTCACAATTCGAAATGGTGTAGAATTTCTTAAATACTTAACTCTGCAGCCACCAGTTATCTCGTACAAACGTATGATTTACCGGACAAACCTTAAGCTTTATTTGCTCAGCAGTGCAGCTGAAATGCAAATCATATCGTGTCAGTTTTTTCCAGTTTAGTTTGGATTTAAAAACAACTCACCCTTTGTTGAACTAGAATGACTCGCCCACTTTGACCGATGCTAGTGATTCATAATGTTACCCTGTCTAAAACCAAAGCACACAAAGCGTTCACGCACGCAAACCACTCGGCTAAAGCATCGGATATCTGGTTGCCTAACAGAGCCCCCGTTTCCGCTCAAAGTTCGGTTTCCCACAATCGGTAGACCTCAGTCACAGAGGGGTGACTAAACGTGTCATGCGACCAACTGAGTGAGAGCTATAAACTTATAAAAATCTGTCAGTTGAAGAAGGCGTGAATGGTTGCATCAGTCTATCTCTGCTCAAACCGAAGCACGTGACAAGTACGAAAGTGTCCGAAGAAAAATCGTAGTTCCTTCACATATACTGACAGAAGTTTGAGGAGTTAGTTTATTTCAAGCCATATGCCACATATCTCATCGTCGTCTTTGTTATCAGATAAGTTTTTAGACTAACCCATTTCTAAAGAAAACATTTGACTCTGATTCCACTCACAGGAGAACTCACCAGTAGTGAACATCCTCGTCCAGATCGGAAAGGCTCTCTGGCTCTATTGAGTGCAAAATGACTGTATTAATCACAATGGCAGTGACTACACAGTAACCCAGCAGTCATAAATAAATGTTCAACCTAGTGTGAAGTGTGATTAGGTTACCCGATTATTTCGAAAGGAAAAAACTGGAACGTTCTTGTGGTGAAAGTCTACTCGATCCACCGCTTATTCAAACCCCAACACAATAGAAGACCTAACAGGCGGCCAGTTCAAACGTCGCCTTAAAGACAGTAAATCAGAATTTCACGAAGAGTCTCAATGTTAGGCGTTCAGTTATTCGCTAATTTCTTTGTGCCATATTGCACCAATTAACTTACAGTTTGTGACTTCGAACGTGGCGAAACGATCAGCCAATAACAGACCGTGATTTACTTAATACTCCTGTATATCCATAAATTCAGCTTCTTGTTTCATGAATACGAATTGTTTACTGCAACCAGTACGAGGTCTTCTCCTTAATAGTTGCGTGGTAGGTTTCCATTCGAGTGTGATTTCTAGGGCTATTAGAAGTCCCTAATTCCGAATACTACAGCTCTACTCACTTCAGTCTGTAACCCCGTGACCTAATCGAGCCAACCGTACAATGTTCAATTTAAACAATTTCAAGCTGAACACCACCGACGTTCGACTGCAGCCTTCACACTCAGATAAGCCTTTCAGCTGGCTCACTTGGAAGTGAAGCAGTAGACTTAAGTTTCGATCGTATTAGAGCTCACGAGTAGTGCATATCTCAACAGCAAGCGAGCAGTTATACTAGTCAGCTTTACGCCCTCAGGTCCCACTGTGCTGTTCAACTATATGAGAAAGATTTGGTTGCGCCGGCGTTTGACCTCATTAAAAAAAAGAACCGTTCGATGTTGTCCACTCACCGCCATTTCATTTATCTGTAGCACTTCCTGGTTACGATCGTGTGTGAACATTTCGAACGCTTCACGATCGTGTGTGTTACAATCCATGAAATCAGAGCCGTTCCCTACATTTCTAGTCTACATATCATTTTTGAACGTTGC
This sequence comes from Paragonimus heterotremus, assembly GCA_013368495.1. Taxonomy (NCBI): domain Eukaryota; kingdom Metazoa; phylum Platyhelminthes; class Trematoda; order Plagiorchiida; family Troglotrematidae; genus Paragonimus; species Paragonimus heterotremus. The sequence goes on along the minus strand of LUCH01000344.1, from coordinate 62,670 downwards.
AAATTTACCCCCGATGACCTGTTCTGTGCATGCAAATGAACTTGTAATTATAACTGAACTGGCTGGTAAGTTGCCTGTTTGAGGGACGGTGGCCCCGACGGACGGTGGGGCAGTGATTCTCGTCATTTTTAGCCCGTGAATCCGAGGATGTGTAACTTTTACTCATCAGCCCCACATTATTTTTGCGAAAAAAGGAAAACTTGAAGAAAAAAGGGTTAATTTTGGACACGAAATTCACTTCAAAAAAATAACACATCTGGTTATTTCTTCTTCCACCTGTTCAGTTCAAAACGGTTCCCATGGTGCCCACGATCAGTCAACAGTATGTCAGCTATGACAACTGGTGACAGAATCTTCTCATCTCCTCTGAAAAGTATAAGCTTGTTTTGTAGTGCATCTCCAAAGTGAAGTATAGCTCAATTTTCCGACTGGATTCAATGTAGGTTGTTTATATTTTTTAAAGTATTGTCTTATATACTGCTCTGTAAATTGGGAGACTTTTTATTGATTTGCCATTCACCCTCTGTTATAGGTCAATTCATCTGAGTTTTTTGGCTTTTTAAATTATCTCAAAACCAGATTCTGGTTTACTCAGATGCATCGCAGGTATTTGCTCATGGCACGACATGGGAAGGGCAACAAATTTTCTATATACCCAAACGTGGTGAAAACCTCTTCGGTTCACCGCTAATCCAAATCCCGAGACAGTAGACATTCTGGCGACGAATCACTCAAATATCACATTCGGATATAACATCAGGAGTGGACAAATAGTTCCAACCGTATATTTCTCTCTAATCGTCAAATTCCGTGTTCTGTATTGGACCAATCAGACTACAATATGTGAAGTTGCATGTCCCATTGAATACAGTCAATGGCAGACCATGATTTCTCTAGTAATGATGTACATCTATAAATCCGTGCTCTTGTCCCATGAATAACAACCGCCTATTGCAATCAATTCGAGATCTTCTCCTCAATTATCGAGCAGGAGATTTGAATTCAAGTACGATTCCTAGAGCTATTCAAACTCCCCATTTCCGAGTATCACATCTACAACTATCCGATTAACGATGTCCAACGACAGAGCAACCAGCCCGTAATTGTATGGCTTAACAGTTGATAGATTGACATAAACAGGATTCATTTATGTATGTAAGTTGACATCCTGTAAAATTCAACATTGTCTATTCAGAACAGATTTGTGTCTCGGGGGGGTTGAACTTGATGACCAACGTATGTGTTAACGAACGTTCGGTGGTTAAGTCTATATGGATTGTGATTTCTGCATTGCGAAGCTCACAGACAATTTGCAGAGATGTTGAATGATTGAACCGTTGTTTTATTACGCAGGTGGTGAATGGAGAAGGAAGAATCGAAATAATGAATTATGCGTTGTCAATTCTGTGGAGTTCTTCTATTGGAAACACGTCAAACTGGACGTGGATTAGAACAAACGTAAAATCTTTGAGGGAGTGATGTTGGAATTAGTGCATCAGTATCGATCAGTTACTCCTCACTCATTGGAACCAGTTCAGGTTTCGTGTTTGTGACGCATGTTAGAGAGCAATCGAACAGATAATGATCGTTTTGAACAGCCTTTTGCACCACATGTCTATTTTCAATATAAGTTGTCCACATACTAATTTGTTCTACTCTTAACCAATCACTCAAAATGAAGTGGTGGCCAACACGGTTAATTCGTCCGGACGTGGATAGGAGTTCCGACTTCTGCTGTGATGTAGGAATTCATTGTTGACGAGTTCAAACTAAGCGACACTCAACATTGGTAGTTCCGATAGAAATTGGTCACTTGCAGTATCTGTCTGAATATGAATGTTACCTGTAACTAAGATTATCATTCAATCTGAATGGTGTTTCTCGGTTTGTTACCTATTACATTGTTGCGCTCGGTGTTTTCTTGTCTCATGTACTCGACGTGCTAGTTGAAATGCTCTTGCATTGCACTCTAAATCTAAACGTGGCTAATGAGAATCTGAGTTTACGTTTCCGAGTAATCCAACATTCCCGATCGTTTGATTAAGGAAGTGAAGTTTCATTCCAAAAGTCATGTTATTTTGAAATCCTCCATCGCATGAATTTCGATTGATTTTAGCCAGCATCCATGAAACTCATGTTCAGATTAGCAGTGAAAACGGTGGTGCAATGGTAGAAGGTCTTTGGAAGTTTGAACTCTTGAACCACCACGCCGAGCCCAGCGACGTTACCCATTGAGCCACCAGGTCACGAAAAGCCTCCAGCATAACGTCAGTTTCAGCTGTTCCTATGTTTATATCTCAGTGGCTAAATTATCGTATCGTAGATCCTCTATATTTACTTGTTTGCGTTCATTACTTTGGCCAGATATCTTTCGTACTGTTGCAAATAATGTGTCCTGAATCGATTTAACAAACCATTACTTGAATTCCCCCCTTCGTTTATCTGGTACCGTCTCATTCAATTGTTTATGTCAACGTTTTACTGTCTGATATTTGCTGACCGCTGTTTCTTGTGCACAGAGTTTACTTGGTTGTAAGTAGTATAGTTTACTAACTACTAATTATTTATGTACTGAATCAATTTGAAAAATACTGCGTAGCGAACGAGCTCGTTTTCAGTGATTCATCAGCAGGCTAAATACATCACATTTATATCACAAATTTTACAGCGGAATCATTAAAGGGGGTAGACGGGGAACAGGTGGTTAATGAGGTCAACCAATTCAATGTCACGCTGCAATCAAGTACCCACTTGAATCAATTTGATCTGGATAAACCTTCAACATTCCGTCTTGTTCTGTTCGAATCAAGAGCCACGCAGCTTTCCAGATAGGCTGTGTATAGCCGTGGATCCTAATAGATTCTGTCAGTTTGCTATCTGTTTTGTTAACACTTGTCGGTGCAAACGGAACAAGTCGGCGCCTTCACCGAAGTATAATGAAGTATGAACTCATACAACTGGTATTTGAACATCGGGAACACGATTGCAGTGAAAAGATTGTGCATTATACGGGTCAATGAAGTGGAAACTAATCACGCAACTGATTTCGGGATAGTGTTTAATGTCTTGTACATGATTGTTCACACGACAGACAAGAACGTCTGGTCAACAAAGCCCTAAATCAATGACTTTGTCGTTCAAACCGCTTCTGTTAACTTCGGTCAAGGCTGTTTCAGACACAATACGAACTGGGCCACTGATTTTTGAAGTCGATCATTTGGTATAAATTTTTCCTAGTATTCTCTAAGCCTACAATTGACCGGTTTCAATTAACTGAATTTTCCTCAGTTTCTCTTACTTCTGCCTGTGACTACGATTAGTTGATTGACATCAGGAATCAAGCTGACGCGGACATCTCAGAAAGATGAAGAAAAACGACGTGAACCTGGCCTAGGATGGTTATTAGTCTTTTTGGAGGTAATTCAATCAGGACTAGTTTTGTCGCAAAAGCTCTATTTACCAGAAAGGTCGATAGTCAGCTGGAATTGACAGAAAAGGCAGCCAAGTGTACGCAGGTAGAATGAGGATCTGACCTGTCGAGACCACTGTTGTATGTTACTTATTTCTGATAATTTTGCTGCCCTAGTATGTCTAAACAATCCTAGCATAGTACATTGCACGTTTAAATTGCACGCCACGTCTGTGTAATGTGACTTGGCTTCTTGGTCGCAGTGTTTTAGGCTCAACGTGTATCACATTGTTTGATGTTTTTCTGTTAGATGTCGCAGATGGTTCACCTATACTTGTTTGGTGTGGTACAAAACCTAAGTCGGCAGTTTTCCCTACTGAAGAGTAGTCCGAATACACTCATTTCAAAATGTTACCTGGTTCTGAGTCAACTAATCGATCTGACAACGTTTGAACTTGAAAATATCGGAGGTTGACGAATCAAAGCTGCTATGGTAGTGTTATGAAATGTTTCTCAAAACACGCTTATTAATAATGATTGGTATCGACTCGCTAATGTGAGCGACGAACCGCAGCGAATAGGTTATATAAAAATTCTACACATTTTTCTAGGTGCGCTTCCTGATTTTTCGAAGATACCGGAGAAGGAACTTAACTGAAACGACGAGTGCGTACCATATGTTCAGTGATTACTTGCATCTGGGCTCAATATTGACCGGATACTTACGGTTTTATGATTAGTTATGGTTGGTTTATGCCCTGTCTTGCTGCAGATGTTCTTTACGAGTTAACCACACGTATATAAAATATCCTCATTGAGGTGCAGTAGCTGCAAGAAATAATTTATATACCTCCATGCAACTACGGCTACTGCGACCCCGTGGTGTAATGGAAAAACTTCGCGAGTACCATTTCAAGGGTAATGGGTTTGGTTCCTCGGTTGCTCTTGGTGCGTGGTGGAGAACAAGAAAGACAGAACGGCGTCGACCGCTTCGTCTGTGTTCCCTGGGACTGGTTGTTTGTAAGAATCGCTCTCGACCCATTCTGAGCTCGCGATAGATGGTTGCTCGTTTGTAGGCCAATCACAAACGGCTGATCGGTTTCAGCCAGTGGGAAAACTGACAACCGGTAACCGAGTAAAGAAGTGCACCACTGTTTCAGTAGTCAAAATTCTTCTTATCCTGATCAGCTTACGATTAGTTTGCGCTCTTTTACGTGCAGAATTATTTTTAGCTGTTGTTAAGAAGAAGTACATATATCTACTTTGTTACTGAACTAAGCGAGACCTGACTAGAGTCAAGTTTCCAGCCTTTCCGCAGCGTGACTTCTTTTGACATGCTGGGATGATTGCTGTCACGGTGCGTAAACAATGACAAAAGCAACTGAGCTGACTGGTGTGTGGACAACTGGTATTCATCTTTGTCACCACTGCGCCAGTTCTAGCTCAACCCCATCAAACATTCATCGCGTTTGTGTGTGTGTTTTGACTCCAATAATTTTCCCCGTTAATTGCTTCATTGTTTGCAGATTTTTCTGGTCAAACCGGTCGCCACAAACATCTGTGGGCGTGGCAACCCCGTGAAATGGGCTAAACCTACGAGGTTATCGGTCATCTAAACTGAAATCATTCTTGGCAAGTGCGTCCATGTTTAGGCGCCATGTCAGCAGTTAATTTGAAAATCAAGCGATGAATGCGTCAGTTTGTAGTCATGGCAACCTGCGACTTAACTATGTTCTCGTGTTATGGACACAAATATGTGAATCTGTCTGAAAATGATGTTACATTGCCACTGATTTGGGCTCTGAGTCATGGTAGCCTTCCCAAATTTTGCAAACAAAATCACTTTCATAGCAACGTTATTTTATCTGTGGAGTTCATCAATATTGGGTCGACTAAAAATCCGACGAGGTTGTCACCTAACCATAGCCTTGAAACTGTGGACTCCTGAGAATCAGTTGTTCGACAAGAAGACAGAGCAATGTTATGCCGTACACCTGAACTAATACCTACTTCATGCCTCATATGAGGTGAACTGTGTATATAACTCGTTTCTACATAACATCATGGCTGTTAAAAAAAGTCCCTTCCTCAACTACTCTGTGATGATTGACACATTCCGTACTGTCTTTTAATCGATTCAAAAAATCTAAGTGACTGGACAAGACAACTTCAACTAATTACTGTCTTGGATCAATAGTTAGGAGAACCCAAACTTCGGTTGGACTCAAGCCGGTAACGGAGACAACAGCGCTCTACTAACAATCAACCAAACTAACACATGTTGACAAAAAACCTGCAGGTTTCAGCGTCAGTTGGTAGTTCAAAAAAGCATCCTTACGATGTGACTTTTGTTTTTTCGTCTTGTTCTTTCGATTGGTTGAGAGCCCAATTAGTGAATTGTGGTCAACCCACAGTTTGATTGAGAAGAGTGTGATCCCAGCCGGCATAAATTAATACTGATACTGGATAATAGTTCAGTGGAGATGAATCTAAAAATGTCATCAGTAGAATACGCAAGCAATATCCTCGTACTACATGAACACCTTCAGGTTTATCGATTGCCCATTTCAGAATACTGAGCATCAAATTCAGCCGTATGTTTGCAATTTTATGGCTGCAGACTTTTACCTTTTAGATTTGATTTTATATGTATAGGTCAATTCTATTTACAATTGTTACAAACTGAAAACATCTTAAGATGACATATTTTCATTGCTGATATGAAGATAGATTTTTGAGTCTACCGTAGGGTTCATTGTCCAAGAAGTTGATGAAGTTTTCTGTATGTGACTTGACACATTTTCACTGCTCACGATCGTCATCTTTTTGACTATTGTTATTATCGCAAAAATATTCTCTCCGAACATTCATTGTCCATGAGAAACTGATAACCAGTATGCACACTTGAAGAGGGATTGATTACTGCCTACCCGTTGGGAATTAATTAAGCCATACGAAGTTCAGTTTGAAATAAACATTTCAGTGGTATTATTCTCATGGTTGAGCTCATTACTGCCATTCTTTTCAGAGAGAGAAAAAAGAATTTACGCATATTCTTGAAATGGGAATAGAGCGCAAAAGTGAGTATTTCGTTGCACACAAAATTCTATGTTCGAATCATTTTTAGTCCTGTTCAAAAACCTATTTGATGTTTCAGGCAAAACGTTTTGGAACATGTAACATTTTCGTTCGCGGTGAAAAAAAGTCTCTAGAAGATAACAGACAAAAGTCTTAGTATCAACGTGAAAAACAGTTAATTTCGTCATCTTGTAATATAATAAATTTTATAGACTTCAATATACGTTTAGAAAAAAACAATTTATGATTTGTATAGCGAACTGCTAACATTTTGTTTAATCTCTTCAGGGACGAACGTGAAATATTAGAATATATTGGTCATGTGGATAGCAACAGCCATAGAAACTGTCAGTGATTGGATTAACATGAAACAGTGACTGTAGTTGGTTCCAAGGCACACTCACTACGTGATTCACCATTCTATGCACACACACACAGGGCTGCCATATAACAATATATAAACGATACTTTGAATTCTACTATTAATGTTCATTTTGTTTCATTTTTAAACATCTTTAATTCTGTTCATGAAGAGGAGACAAACAACAGTTTATCTTTTCTAGACATTTCACTCAGTAGACGACAGCACGACTCATTACAACGGTCAGTGCACCACAAGGCCACTTGGAGCGGTCAGTATTTACAATTTTCTTCTTTTGTGTCAATCACTTAAAAACGAGGTCTGGCGTGAACTTTGTTTCATAGAACCCGTCTGATCTGCATCGATGACTACTTGCAAGGAGAGAAGGAGAGGTTAAAGAACGTGCTGCTCGCCAACAGATATCCTCAGAAGTTCATCGATATTCCCAGCCGGAAAAGACTGATCAAGACTGTCGTGAGTACAGTCCCTAAGAAGCAGGTCTTTTTGAACCTTCTTTTCAAAGGCGATCATATCACAACTGACGTGTGTCAGAAATCACTGTCTGCTGTAACCCGTACATACCCTGTGGCTAAACTGCGGTTGCTACTCACAACTAGGAGTGTCGCTCAGAGTATTCACAATCATGACCTCTCGAACTGTCTTGTCTCACATGTATTCTATCATTTCACTTGCAGTTGCGTTGACCTCTATATTGGCAGAACAGATCGGTGCCTACGACGAACAATGACTGAACATATGCTTATGTGGTTGATGCGCGCCATGACACAACAGACAATGGCAACAGAGATAGTGAGACGAAATCTGATTTCATCCATTGCAAAGCACATAATGGAGACGGGCCATGTTGTTGACCCCGCCAGCTCGCTTCAAATATTACTGCACAATCGAATTTGTAAACTGCTTGCTTTCTCCGAGGCAGTGTTAATCAGTACACGCCTTCCAGCCCTGTGTGTACATAAGCTGTTGACTCACGCAGTTTGCCTGCCCTGAAATTGATGGCAGTCCTTATTTCATGTAAATCCAACAATTGAGTGTTTCTATTGTTGTTGTTATCCACATGTCCTATATCTGTTCTAATGTTTTACGTTCGTGACTGAAGGGAGTAACAGAAATGTCAACATCTCACGATGTATGTCTTCTACCGTTACTGGTGAATTGAATCAACGGAATTCAGTGTTTAAATTTACGACTGTTGTTCGAAAATGACCTCATGAATGATCACTTCAAGTTTGTACGTCGTCACTGCGTCACTGTTGAGAACGTGTGGCCTTGCGACCGTCAATATCAGACTCGTGCCTACCGGTTTGGACCATGATAGTGGAGTTCTAGCCGTTTTTGATCATTTCAGCTAAATTTGGCTAAGCGCCATCCGAAACTGACAGATCGCTGTTCCGTCAACCGAACCACGACGGCAAGCCCATCACCACACACCCCCACACACAAGGCGTTCGTCCGTACGTGTGCCTTAATTGAACCTTTCATGTCTGCAGTGGAATCAGCTAACTGTGCAACATATCGCACTGAGTATGCAAGGTGTTCCGACATTAATAACCCTTTGCCCCAGATTTCAGAGGGCAATACGAACTCTAAAACCGGTTATGTTTATTCGATCAAGGCCTGACACAACGGCTAACAAGGAACGCCCCACATAGTGTCTGACAATCAACTCCCGGCATGGCCAACAGTTTCAATAGTATCAGCAACTTCAGAGTCGGTGGCACCAACACATTACCTCATTCGTTGTTTGGCGTGGTTCATGGCCACGAACACTGCCACAGTAACTAACCATGTTTTGTCACACACATCCATGCTATGTATCAACAGGACTGACTGTCCACCGCCACAGAACATACTGAACAAAACACCCTGCTCTTACGCCGCCATATGGACTCTACACACGGGCCTACCGTGAGGAGTTTCGACTCCAAGACCCCTACAGATTTATCCGCCAAAGAAATTGTAAATCAACGGTTACTATCCCGTCAGTCCATCTGTCTGCCATATCTCGGAAGCGACCACTGTCTCAGTTTGTGATTCGTAACAGTCGGTCATTTCTACTGTGCTACCCGGATTTTTATGTCTAAACACCTTGCATATAGTTTTGTTGTTCACGTGTGTTCGGTACACTGCTATTTACGCATCATATATACATCTTTATTGTCGTTCTTAGTCTTCTGATTATAAGTAACTTTTACGATAATAAACGCAGGCAAACACTGCTCTTAACTCGAACTGTAAGAGGTGATAGTTGAAGCATGTATTCCGAATACAGTACTTGGATATGTCCACGAAGCGAGCAGATTAGACTAATCTGTCATAGTGATCAAAACAGATAGACTCCTGCGTATTACACTCACCACACAGTGTGTGATATGCTACTTGTGATCCTACTCATATACCGCATGTCTATTGTGAACTTGAAGAAATAAAACCAGGAGTCGTCTGAGTGGATCCTGTGTCCGGTCAGCTAATCAACTGGATGTTAGTTTAGTATTAAGTTAGAACTGTTGCCTCTTAAAAATAAAATATAAGGAAACTGGAAAGAAAAGTATTGAAACTAAAAAATATATTATAACTTAACATGTGAGTGCATATTGTTGCATTCTAGATGGGATAAAGAAAAAAATACAAAAACTTGAGGTTCAACTGAAAACCAAACAAAACATTCATCATCCAGTGTACCAGCAAAACTGAAGAAAGAAAATGTGTAAAAAACCACCACACTCCAACATTATGAAAAGAACAGCGAGTGATTTAACGAACGTCGGCGGTCATTGCCCGATACATGAGAAAAAGTAGAAGAAAACCAAATATAACTTACTTGTGCCCGATTTGCCTGTCGTCTTTTCCCAGATAGTGTGCTAAGAGTACACCGATGATTGAATGTTCCGAGACGGTCGGTGCCCTCGCAGCCGCTTACATTACAACCCCAAATAATTATGTCACCACGACCTAGGGTAATTATGGTTCCTTTGCACCTGATTTCATGGCCGCACAACTGTTGTTCATTCAACCGTTAGACACTCGGGGGAATCGTATTCTTCCAGACAGTTCTGTTCCAGACTGTCTTTTGTTATGACTCACTGTACGACGACAGCGAGAAATGACTAGCACACAAATGAACGAATCATGGGCACGTAGCACAGACCATAACGATACCCAGAAACCCCGGAAGAAGACAGAAGACTTTGACCTTCAGTCGAAAATGTATTTGCTCTTGTACCAAAGGCGAAATAGCAGACCAGCGTCTGTGCATATATGGTCTTTGAACAGCCTTGAGGAATGTCACCTGAATTGATGCATTAAAAGTGGAATGGGTCAATCAGAGACAGAGGAGGAACGTGCGCCAAACTTAAGTTTTAGCAAGTTATGGCACAAAAAGATAAAATTCAAAATCGCAAATTATTTTTCGAAGATATCTCAAAAACCATTCTTGGGGAAAATAGACTTTCCCCAAAACCTTTCAAGACAGAGTCAATACTGCAACGTGAAGAACTTGGAAAAGACCCCCTGTATTGCAGCTTCTGACTACCACAATTTTGCAATTTGAGGTCCACGGACAGAGATTTCGACAGACTGTTGCCCATTTATCACAGATGTGTGTCACTGATACGGATTGCAGTTGAGGGCACAGTACCCTCCGCCCAGAGTAGACTGAAAAGAAGAGAAGGTCTTATCTATGTTAACATCTAAACCCAATTTAGATGTCGCAGTCGTGAAAGCCTTGGACAATCGATTACTTTCACCTGCGTCATGTACAAATAACACATTATCATCTGCAAACTACAGCATCCTCGTTGTCGAAGGAAGCAAAAGAATATTGGCATCAAAATGTAGGGTATTCAGCAATAGACCACTCGTGCAACATTTCATTTCAACACTAGCTTGTAAATTTTGAGTAGCAACTGTTAGCACTGCAGTAATCTATGAGCATATCAAACTTGGGGTTGAGCCAGAGCCAATCGTCACGCCAGTGATAATGTCCAAACTGATCTACACTACTGTAACTTCGCTGTGTTGCCCACATACAAAAATTTAATCAGGTCAAACTAAATTAACCACATATCCAAACTTACCAAGCACAGTCCATAATGCTTTACGACTCAGTGAGTTCAATATCTTGGTCAAATCCACAAGGACAGCATAAAGTGACTGGTTACGTTCGCGAAAGTTTTACGATCAATGTGTTGATCGTAATATGACAGACCCGGAATTCACACTTCTAAGGACGATTCGTTTCCACGATTTCAGCATTCAATCGGTTCAACTAAATTCTTACTGTAGCTTTGTCAGCACAACTAAACAGACTAATTTCACAGGGGCTATCTGTGCCTGGGTTGATTCTGTTACGAATTACTAAAGGTATGATAAATTCTGATTTTCCCCACCGTTAATTGTTTTCCGTCCCTAGATAGAACGAACCAACTGAAGCACGACACGATTTTACGCTCGACTGTCAGGTTTCAGGCGCTTCTCTAGCAACCTATTTTTGCCTGCAGCTTTTCGTTTCAGAGTTGCCCAGTGACCCCGTGAACCTATACCAGGTCCGCGATGAAAGCTGCCGACGTTTTGGTGACTCACTGTCACGTAGTCATCAATAGGTGTCCAGTTCAGTAGGTTGCCAAAACATTTTACAAGATCTTCACAATGTCCTTCAGTTGTGCTCACGGAACGCCATGGTGCCTGTCTCTTATTGCTCTAGCAAACAGGACGGCTGGATCAAAAATCGCTCTAAACGAATCATGGAATTCCTTGGGTTGCAGGCAGTCATCACTGTACGACATCAGCTCACTTTGATTCTTCCACCAAATATTTTCAACTTTATGAAACCTTTCAGTAAGCTGACGCCGAGCTGTACGAAAACTCTTCTTCTTATCCTCATCACTTGGAACCAAAATGGAAACAGCAAACGTTCCAATCTCCTTTCATCCCAGATTCAAGATGAGTTTACCGTTGTCGCTGAACCAATCTGAGCGTTTTCCGTTATGCTACTTTGACGTGATGAGCAGGCATGTGTACTGTGTCCAACAGAAGGGCTACACTGATTATGCCTTTGGTTCTACTATCTGTATAGAGATGCTCAGAAGGTGAGGCAAGATTTCATGAATGTACAACAACTATGCCTAATATTACAATACTGTTCGTCTCCGAATGCAGAACAGGACGCGTTGAAAGTTATGCACTCAAAAAAAGACTATTCCGATCGCCTGATGGCTGAAGGTGTCCATCGACATGTTATATAATAATAATAATAATAATAATAATAATAATAATAATAATAATTTAATTGGATCGGAAAACGTACAACACTCAACTGAAGCCCGCTGAAACCTTGAACGTATCCACTGCATGTAGCAGTAATCGAGCCGGGAATCAGCTGTCTTATTTGCTGCGCTTCAGGGCTGGGTTCACTTTTCACTACCAATTAAGTTGAATTCTTGAGAGATTGGCTCCGGATAGGATCTCTAAAACAGAACCACTTTTTCCTTGTATTTCACAAATTGAGCTCTCGAGCCAGAGGTTCATGTGCGGTCTAGCAAACCAAACTCAGGCCTACTCGTGGACGCGGAACGACAT